>JAJSOF020000015.1:156878998-156901498 GCA_025594305.2 Periplaneta americana
AGATAGATAGATAGATAGATAGATAGATAGATAGATAGATAGATAGATAGATAGATAGATAGATATAGATAGATAGATAGATAGATATGAGATAGATAGATAGATAGATAGATAGATAGATAGATAGATAGATAGATAGATAGATAGAAGATAGATAGATAGATAGATATAGATAGATAGATAGATAGATAGATAGATAGATAGATAGATAGATAGATAGATAGATAGATAGATAGATAGATAGATAGATAGATAGATAGATAGATAGATAGATAGATAGATAGATAGATGATAGATAGATAGATAGATAGATAGATAGATAGATAGATAGATAGATAGATAGATAGATAGATAGATAGATAGATAGATAGATAGATAGATAGATAGATAGATAGATAGATAGATAGATAGATAGATAGATAGATAGATAGATAGATAGATAGATAGATAGAGATAGATAGATAGATAGATAGATAGATAGATAGATAGATAGATAGATAGATAGATAGATAGATAGATATAGATAGAGATAGATAGATAGATAGATAGATAGATAGATAGATAGATAGATAGATAGATAGATAGATAGATAGATAGATAGATAGATAGATAGATAGATAGATAGATAGATAGATAGATAGATAGATAGATAGATAGATAGATAGATATAGATAGATAGATAGATAGATAGATAGATAGATAGATAGATAGATAGATAGATAGATAGATAGATAGAGATAGATATAGATAGATAGATAGATAGATATAGATAGATAGATAGATAGATAGATAGATAGATAGATAGATAGATAGATAGATAGATAGATAGATAGATAGATAGATAGATAGATAGATAGATAGATAGATAGATAGATAGATAGATAGATAGATAGATAGATAGATAGATAGATAGATAGATAGATAGATAGATAGATAGATAGATAGATAGATAGATAGATAGATAGATAGATAGATAGATAGATAGATAGATAGATAGATAGATAGATAGATAGATAGATAGATAGATAGATAGATAGATAGATAGATAGATAGATAGATAGATAGATAGATAGATAGATAGATAGATAGATAGATAGATAGATAGATAGATAGATAGATAGATAGATAGATAGATAGATAGATAGATAGATAATAGATATAGATAGATAGATAGATAGATAGATAGATAGATAGATAGATAGATAGATAGATAGATAGATAGATAGATAGATAGATAGATAGATAGATAGATAGATATAGATAGATAGATAGATAGATAGATAGATAGATAGATAGATAGATAGATAGATAGATAGATAGATAGATAGATAGAATAGATAGATAGATAGATAGATAGATAGATAGATAGATAGATAGATAGATAGATAGATAGATAGATAGATAGATAGATAGATAGATAGATAGATAGATAGATAGATAGATAGATAGATAGATAGATAGATAGATAGATAGATAGATAGATAGATAGATAGATAGATAGATAGATAGATAGATAGATAGATAGATAGATAGATAGATAGATAGATAGATAGATAGATAGATAGATAGATAGATAGATAGATAGATAGATAGATAGATAGATAGATAGATAGATAGATAGATAGATAGATAGATAGATAGATAGATAGATAGATAGATAGATAGATAGATAGATAGATAGATAGATAGATAGATAGATAGATAGATAGATAGATAGATAGATAGATAGATAGATAGATAGATAGATAGATAGATAGATAGATAGATATAGATAGATAGATAGATAGATAGATAGATAGATAGATAGATAGATAGATAGATAGATAGATAGATAGATAGATAGATAGATAGATAGATAGATAGATAGATAGATAGATAGATAGATAGATAGATAGATAGATAGATAGATAGATAGATAGATAGATAGATAGATAGATAGATAGATAGATAGATAGATAGATAATAGATAGATAGATAGATAGATAGATAGATAGATAGATAGATAGATAGATAGATAGATAGATAGATAGATAGATAGATAGATAGATAGATAGATAGATAGATAGATAGATAGATAGATAGATAGATAGATAGATAGATAGATAGATAGATAGATAGATAGATAGATAGATAGATAGATAGATAGATAGATAGATAGATAGATAGATAGATAGATAGATAGATAGATAGATAGATAGATAGATAGATAGATAGATAGATAGATAGATAGATAGATAGATAGATAGATAGATAGATAGATAGATAGATAGATAGATAGATAGATAGATAGATAGATATAGATAGATAGATAGATAGATAGATAGATAGATAGATAGATAGATAGATAGATAGATAGATAGATAGATAGATAGATAGATAGATAGATAGATAGATAGATAGATAGATAGATAGATAGATAGATAGATAGATAGATAGATAGATAGATAGATAGATAGATAGATAGATAGATAGATAGATAGATAGATAGATAGATAGATAGATAGATAGATAGATAGATAGATAGATAGATAGATAGATAGATAGATAGATAGATAGATAGATAGATAGATAGATAGATAGATAGATAGATAGATAGATAGATAGATAGATAGATAGATAGATAGATAGATAGATAGATAGATAGATAGATAGATAGATAGATAGATAGATAGATAGATAGATAGATAGATAGATAGATAGATAGATAGATAGATAGATAGATAGATAGATAGATAGATAGATAGATAGATAGATAGATAGATAGATAGATAGATAGATAGATAGATAGATAGATAGATAGATAGATAGATAGATAGATAGATAGATAGATAGATAGATAGATAGATAGATAGATAGATAGATAGATAGATAGATAGATAGATAGATAGATAGATAGATAGATAGATAGATAGATAGATAGATAGATAGATAGATAGATAGATAGATAGATAGATAGATAGATAGATAGATAGATAGATAGATAGATAGATAGATAGATAGATAGATAGATAGATAGATAGATAGATAGATAGATAGATAGATAGATAGATAGATAGATAGATAGATAGATAGATGAAAATCGATGGATGGATGAGATGGATGGATGGATGAGATAGATGGATAGATGGATAGATGGATGGATGGATGAGATCGATGAATGAGATAGATAGATGGACTGACGGACGGACGGACGGACAGATAGATAAATATAGATAAGCTTTATTGTCAGAGGCAAATATGTGTAGACATTGTCAATAAAATACATTAATACATTAAAATTATATTAAGTCAAAAATAAAATGCATTATGCAACAGTTCAAAAGCCTCCACATGCATCTTCACGACTGTAAGGACACAAATGTATTAATTTATTTTTTTACTTCCTGAATTTAAGAGTATTACTTGTATATTTAATATCCTCAGGCAAGCTATTGTAAATTTTAATACCAGAAACCATATAAGTTCTGAATAATTTCAAGGGAACAATTGTTCCGGGGCCGGGTATCGATCCCGGGACCTCTGGTTGAACGTACCAGCGCTCTGCCAAGTGAGCTACCCGGGAACTCCACCCGACACCGTCTCAACTTTTCCCTTTATATCCACACAACTCGCGTGGGCTGACGAAACGCCAGAGACCCACAACGAGTGCACACAATCTCTGTGTGACTTGGAATTGTGGTTTTCTGTTAACGTACACAGTAACGTATATATTATGCAAATCTAGTCTTTCAGGTAAAGCTCCCTGTAAAGGAGATTTGAATAATTTCAAGGGAACAATTGTTCCGCGGCCGGGCTCACAGAATTAATGTCAGACATGTCAATATTTTTTTACTTGGTTATTTAACGACGCTGTATCAACTATAAGGTTATTTAGCGTCGAAGGAATTGGTGATAGCGAGATGATATTTGGAAAGATGAGGCCGCTAATTCGTCATAGATTACCTGACTTTTGCTTATGATTGAGGAAAACCTCGGAAAAAACCCAAGCAGGCAATCGGCCCAAGCGGGAATCGAACCCGCGCCCGAACGCAACTTCGAGTACCTTAGCCGACTGAGCTACGCCGGTGGCCTCAATGTCAATATGTACAGGGACATCATTTTATTTTTACTAACATTTTTAATATCAACCTGGCTATACCTCTAGATCAACGCCGTTTGCTACCCCCTTCCACGACTGGCGCATATACAAACAAATCACTTTACTAGGTATAGGAGGGAAGAAAAGTAGTTCATCCATTTAGGTAAACTAGGAAATATCACGCTTTTAAGTTCGATAATTTTCATTAGGTTTTTGTTTAATCAAAATACAGTACAGTATTAACAATGAGTGTTTTTACTCACGAACTGAGCTGTCCATGCGGACGTATTCATTATGCAGTGTATATTATACTGTCTACAGCACATTAGCGTACACTATAGAGAATGAAGTGAAATTGAAAAATAATCATAATATGGATATCTGAACACATTTTTGAAAATGGTGGCCGTTCATTTCGATACAGGCTTCAGTTCTAATGTGTAATTCCAATTACCAGTTTCGTCCTTCGTACCAATAACTCATGTTGAAATAATTCTGTACCTACTCTATGAAAGAGTACCTTACGTACTGTAAATTTAATCTTCACTTCTGCCCGATCCGAAAACATAAAATTACTCAGACATGCTATCTACTGTCCGTCCAAGTGGTTATGTCGCAGGGTATAGAAAGGGGGAAAATCACGTGACAGTTAATTACTTAACGAGGTCCTTTTATTTAAGTTATTTTGTATAATATTACGTAGACGTCCAATTCCTAACAGAAATTAATGTTTCCAGAAAAGAGCTAAGACAGCCCAGCCACTATACTTTACAGAGGGCGAACAGAAGCAGGTGGGGGAAACCGGGATACGAGGTAGGCAAATGGAGGACAATACCTGTGCGAAAATGATGCAATATTGAAAGCTCTTTAGTCACTGGAAAACGCGAACATATTTTTGGAACGTTCTGTTTACTATGACTGTATATGCGGTCTTGGATCTGTGTGGAGGACGGTTGAACTTCATTAGTAGAAGGGGTGGAAGTGAAGTACATTCAAAAACTCAGGTACAATAAAAATTGAAGTAAAAATAAAATGATGTCCCTGTATATTCTTAAAGTGTAATAGATATAAATAAACGAAGGCAAACATCTTAACTTTTCCTTTTATGTGTAATCAGAAAAGAAATTTGAGAATGATATTTATGTTCCCTAATGAATGGCTTTGTTGCCTTTTGACTGAAGTTGAAGGATTTCAATAGATAGCAATCCATGACAAATTAACTGAAATAACATATGTGACACAGCTGTGGCTCAGGCCACCGACGTGGTTAAGGGGGTATCGCGTTTGCCTGCTGATCCGGAGTTACACTCGAGCGCGAGTTCGATTCCCACTTGGGCTAGTTATCTGGTTGGGTTTCGAGGTTTTCCCCAATCTATGCGAATATCAGGTAATCTGTGGCGAATCCTCGCCCTCATCTCGCTATCAACTCCATCAACGCTAAATAACCCAGTAATTGATACAGCGTCGTTAAATAACCAAATAAAAAGACTGGTTGAATTCATTTGAGTGTTCCTTGTTCCTTACCGGAGGGAGGCCGGTACAGCCGTACAGCCAAAATAATAAATTTGTGCTGGATGGAGGACACATTGTATCAGTTTTTACGACATTCGTTCCTGCCATTGCACAATGTATATTTTTTATAACGTGTACCAAATTGTTTGCCATTTTCACCAAAGTTGCATGCGTTACTACATTTCGTAGCAGTGCAAGGTTCGTGAAAATCCACGCTGTGGGAACTAAATTCCTACAGATGTACGAGACGAGTGGTGACGTGCATTTCGTGTCCTCGAACCGTAGACTACCTGAACGAATTTCGAGTTTATTTACGCACATGTTCGTGGTCGCGTCTCGTCCTTGCGAAATCTCGTCTAACCATTCGTGCAAACACGGCATGTTTGTGCAAGCATATAGTATACTCGTTTTATTATATTCTGTAGTTCAGACTTTCCGCGAAATCCAAGTTCGTGTGACAGACAAGTCCCATCGTGTACTCAGTTGAGGAAAACTTCAGCTGTAAATACAGACCAAGACTCTTTAAGAGCTGTAGTGACAAGAGGGAAGAAGTACTGTTCAGTTCCGACTTCTGCGTCCCCAACCTACTCAGGTAACACAGAGAGCGGGAATGACTGATGAAGTGCGCAATAATTTGCTTCTTTCTGCATGCGGGCTATTCCATATGAAATCGATCAGTAGAAAACCTCGCATTTTTTATACTCTAATTTTTTCCCTACTTATACAAGGTGCTGACGGGAGTGCATTTTAAAAAATATACTATCGAAAGTCAAACGGTTTTCGTATTATTGAGCGACAAATTTAGCGTATTTTATAAAAACAAGCCTCTTTCAGCGCTCAGAACTCTGGAACCATTTACTGCAGAACATTGAACGGGAGCTCATTTTGAAGCTGACATTTGGTAGGTTATGATAAGAAGTAATCCTTATTTTTATTGTATACAGAGAGACAGATAATCTGATTTTACTTACTTTTAGGCTGTTTGCCAATTTGTAAAAATGTAAAAAATATTGAGAAAAACCTTGCATTATTAAGAGGGATTCGGCATTGTTTGCTTAGTGGTATGGCAATAAGTTTCGAGGGTATTAAATAGATTATTTTCACACGCCTAGACTTGAACGGCGCAGTATCGCACGCACTGGCCGAGAGCTGAAGATAAGCGAGCGTTGGTCGTCATTTTACTCCTGTGTTTATAAAAACCTGTGATAAAGCTAGCACAGTCATGCGCTGCTAGACGACACATCACGTGTTTGTCTCCTGGCCTTGCTTGTCTCGGCTAGCTCCCGCCTCACAGTCAGCTGGTTAGTTGACACGCGTACTATTTATTTCTTTATTTGATATTTTCAATACTTTCTTATCAACGGTGCACCAGTAAAAAATATGTGTTTATTTGTACTTTCAATGCGGAATCTAACTATATATTTTTTAAATATTTTTCGTGGCCAAAGGCGTCTTAATGAGGAAAAATCTAAATTTCTCCATTTCCATAAAAAGTAAGAAAATCTGTTTATATGTCAATATAAACTTTAATTTCTCAGCATCAAAATAAACCATGATTTTGATCATTGGGTGAAAAGGTTTCGGAGCTACAACAGTTTAAAGTTGCAAATTTTATGAAAATACGATAAATTTAAATATTTTTAATTTAAACATTATGAAATTCTGATGCCTCAAACTTTGCACAAAGCATTGTATCACAGTTCTCTACGTACAAAAAAGTTTCATTGTATTTAGAAATTGTAAGGTCAATTCTCTCTATATTTCGGTCGATTTGAGATGGAATAGCTCTGTTACAGATCTTGTACTATATCTCTGTCTGTGTGCAACGTCACGTTTCCGGTAGGGGAAAGAGAGAGAGAGAGAGAACTTCGAAATTGTTCTTATGCTCTAACGCCCACGACTGAGATAAGCCATTTGAAAATTACGAGTCACTCACTGACAGAGGTATAATAAAAGAACTGTGCAACGTAGATTAATGCTGCCTTGAAGGGACTGGGTAGTCTGAGCGCATGGCTGTTGAAGAAACTTTCTATTACTTTTCAACTTTTTAACCTACCAATTTACAATTTTTACAGCATACATACAATATTAGCAAGAATATTTTAGTTTCTAGGCTATCTTTCTACCTCATATACTTGATAGAAAAAAAAATTTTAAATCTGAAAAATATCAATTAAATTCAAGTTAAAGACATGGGTACTTTAGGAACGTGTTTCTCGGAAACCCTTTGCATTACAGGTTCCAAACAATTCAAGCATAACTCCAATGCAGTTGACTATATTTGCCGCTATTTTCATGATATTATGAATATTTGTTCAATAGAAAAAAATTATTATCCGTCCTGATAAAAAAGATTTCCATACTTTTTCATACTTTTCTGGCTGTAAAAACCATAATAATTTTGATAACCGTCTGAAAGTGGCCATACTTCTTCACTGTCATATTAAATAGGGGTGTGCAAAATTTCAGTCTCCTAGCCCCTGTAGTTTCTCAACATTTCACCATTTCGTCATCATTCCACAGCATTCCCCGAACACAGGCTGGCGACGCACGGAGGAGGTTGGCCAAGGAACGAGTGGGGTTTACCGTTCGAAACCTGGCTACGCAGCAGTAGCGGACGGTGGGTTTGAAAGTTGAGGAGGCCAAGACGTGACTGAGGAGAATATAAAAATATAAGGCCTGTGACGTACCACATTACCAAACGCAGAATTTATAGGTTTTAAGAAACTAAAATTAGGTTTTCCAATTTATGTTTTGGGATTTTAAATCTTATGTTTAGGAAATTATATGACTTTACGGGGGAAAAATAAAAATAAACAACATACTGTTAATATATTACAACGGCTTGGTACAGATAGCCTCTCTTTAGGATATTTCAAGTCCTAACCTACGAATTAGGGCTTTTTAGGTCATATTGAATTTAAGAATGTTACTTTTTGCTACATAAAACGAATAAGAAAAGCAGTATTTCGAGAGTAACGAGATAGCAACAAAACTGATTCGAACCTAAGAATCTGGGGCTTGCTCATTACTATTACATAGTCTAATTTTACAACAAATTAACTCTACGATCCTCTTTCTTCTCAAACTGATCAATTAGGTCACAACATGCTGAACAACTGCTACTAGAAGAAGCTAGAGACAAATCTGCATTTGTTTCTAAACTCACGATATATTTAAAATACTGTATTAATAAATACATCTCGTAACACAAAAGAAAAAAAAACAAACACCCGCAAACAAAAGAAAATCTACTAACATAAAAGGAAACTTTTACGCAGGAGAGAAAACTAACAACACGTGACTTAAATTTCTAAAACCAAGAAGAGAGACAGAGAGTTTTCCAATACAGTCGAAACCAGTTGTGACTATAAGCAGTACAGTTGTCAGCGGTGGGTAGGACGTCTCCAAATTCGGCTCCCCTCGCGCATTTTAGTGAAGTTTAAACAATCCGCTAACGAGCTATCTTATTGGTTGAACTGCTGTTGTCATGGTTACTGGGGAGTAGAGTGATGTAGCCGACTCCTCTCGCATAGACACTGCAGGCTGCTAGATGTCGACTATACAGGTTACAGCGTTATCTTTTACTTTCAGTACGAATTATTTGTACTATCTACAGTATAGCGAGCGGGCATCACCAACTGGATGTGGTCGACTTACGTCTTAGTCGTATTGAATAGTAAAATTAATATAAAAGGAAAAAATGTTCGTCATTTGCTATAACTTGTTCGTGATCTTGATTCAACTGAAATTATTACTGCCATATTGTGTTCTGGTAAAATATTAGGGGAGGCACGGCCTCCTTGCCTCCCCTGAAAATCCGTCACTGGTACGTAGCGAACCTTAGTGCAGTCAGCCGGTGTGGGTTTGGGAATGCGCCTAGTTTGAGGGTTAGCGCAACAAATCTTGAAAGGTCAAAATTCCATTCCATTGGCTAGTCTTGCTTTTCTAGAACCATGGCCACCACAGGGAGACCAGTTCTGCCTGGAACTGCCGGTACGTCGGAGATCTGGGGCAGCGGGGAGTACCGGAACTATGTTTCGGACATGATGACCAGCTTCGGGGCGGAGTACAACCGACGCAGGGAGCTGGAGAACGCTCTGGAGCAGCCAGGTCAGTGGAGCTACCTTACAGATTAAACTTGTTTAAGCAGGGCTGTAGACTATAGCACAATCATTAAAATGTATTACAGCTGCCGCATATCCGTCCTGGGCACGTTCTTCCTCCCTTTGAGTTCTTTCTTTCTTACTTACTTACTTACTTACTTACTTACTTACTTACTTAAATACTTACTTGTGACTTACTTACTTACTTAACTTTACTAACTTACTTACTTACTTACTTACTTTTATTGGCTTTTAAGGAACCCGGAGGTTCATTGCCGCCCTCACATAACCCCGCCATTGGTCCCTATCCTGAGCAAGATTAATCCAGTCCCTATCATCATATCCCACCTCCCTCAAATCCATTTTAATATTATCTTCCCATCTACGTCTCGGCCTCCCTAAAGGTCTTTTTCCTCCGGCCTCCCAACTAACATTCTATATGCATTTCTGGATTCGCCCATACGTGCTACATGCCCTGCCCATCTCAAACGTCTGGATTTAATGTTCCTAATTATGTCAGGTGAAGAATACAATGCGTGCAGCTCTGCGTTGTGTAACTTTCTCCATTCTCCTGTAACTTCATCCCTCTTAGCCCCAAATATTTTCCTAAGAACCTTATTCTCAAACACCCTTAACCTATGTTCCTCTCTCAAAGTGAGAGTCCAAGTTTCACAACCATAAAGAACAACCGGTAATATAACTGTTTTATAAATTCTAACTTTCAGATTTTTTGACAGCAGACTGCATGATAAAAGTTTCTCAACCGAATAATAACACGCATTTCCCATATTTATTCTGTGTTTAATTTCCTCCCGAGTATCATTTATATTTGTTACTGTTGCTCCCAGATATTTGAACTTCTCCACCTGTTCAAAAGATAAATTTCCAATTTTTATATTTCCATTTCGTACAATATTCTCGTCACGAGACATAATAATATACTTTGTCTTTTCGGGATTTACTTCCAAACCTATCTCTTTACTTGCTTCCAGTAAAATTCCCGTGTTTTCCTAATCGTTTGTGGATTTTCTGCTAACATATTCACGTCATCCGCATAGACAAGCAGCTGATGTAACCCGTTCAATTCCAAACCCTCTCTGTTATCCTGGACTTTCCTAATAGCATATTCTAGAGCATAGTTAAAAAGTAAAGGTGATAGTGCATCTCCCTGCTTTAGCCCACAGTGAATTGGAAACGCATCAGATAGAAACTGACCTATACGAACTCTGGTGTACGTTTGACTGAGACACATTTTAATTAATCGAACTAGTTTCTTTCTCTATTGTTTATTATTCTTATATTTTTCATTTCTCCTTTCTTTATCCATTTCTTGATTGCTGTATTTCTTCTTTTTCATTTTTGCTTTTTCTTAATTTCATTATTTCTTCTTTTGTTTTTATTTTTCGTATCTTTCTTCATTTCTTTATGGGATAGTTTGAAGGACAAAATGTTTCGATTTCGAATCCAACTCCAGATTAACATTGAACATGAAATAATAAGAATTCCAGTTGATGAGGTGGGACGAATGAATGGCAACATATTCTCGCGATATCCAGCTTGTATACGAGCGAAAGGACGACACTTTCAACATCTGCTGGTAGGTTTCATAATACATTTCTGCTTTCTCCGTTGTAGGCAGCATTTTACTGGCTGAAGTTCGATCTGTCGCCGGGAGCCAGATCCCGTGCTACAGTTGCCATATACAGAATGGGTCAAAATTCACTTTCCCCAAACACTTCCTTACATTTAATTACAGTGAAACCTCTCCTTACGGACACCCCCAAGATACGGACACTCCTCATATACGGACAGATTTTTATGTCCCACTGAAATAATATAGAAATAATGATAAATTTAACTCTAGTTTACGGACACTCTCAGAATGGGACACGGACAGCTGTTTCACAGTCCTAAAGCTTGCTTTACCTCCTGACTGCGGACAGAACTTGGATTTCAGGACCTAATGTGTTACAAAAATGGAAAATTTAGTTTTGAGAACTGTACAGAAATTCCTCAACATGAAAGAAGACAATAAGGGTCTCGTAGGCTACCACTAGCCCAGCTGGCTTCCCCTTGTTAGCTGGAAGCGGGTGAATAAACAAAATCATGAAATTTAACCTGTCTGATGAATTTAAAAATCCAAGGTTTTCGCGATCGTGAAATTGTATTCGACACATGATAGGGTTAGTAGGATTATTCTCTTCACTTCAACCAGTTGTTCTGTTTCCAGAGACATGGCACCTGAACGTAAAGGTTAAGTTGAAAACTGTAAATTACAGTACTGCATAACTGTAGATCTTGAATAAAATTGCATGGCACAGTACTGTATTTTTCTTTTTCGGTCTTATCTACTGTAGTTCAATGTTGCAAAGAATTTACTGTAGTACAGTATACTGTATTTAGAATTAAACTACAGTAATACATTTCATTTAAAGCGTGAAGGGATACATAATGCATATTATAAATTTACTGTTAGATTGGGGAGCCTCCTCCCAATAAAGGACACCTCCCAGATGCGGACATATTGTTACGTCCCTTCGATGTCCGAAAATGAGAGGTTTCACTGTACATTCAGTTTGCATTTGACTACACATTCCTTTACAGATTTTGTTTAAAATGCAGGCCCTGTTTCACGATACACAATTCACAACGTTTAGACACTGATTTACAGATAACAGAACATAGCTCACGATTTTCATCGATTTTCACGAATGACTGTTCGATCATCAGAAGCAACTGATGCAGATTCTGAACGTGAGAAAATTGTCTCAAAGTCTGCTATCACCAATGCTGTGTTCTTACTGCACTTCCACCAACGTTGTAGCACAAAAACACGTTGTTCTGTGGTTAAATCAAATACCTTACTGTAATAATACCGGACAGCTGTATACTAGCAGCATTGGCGTGAGTGCGAAAAATCGCGGACCTGACATCTAGCGCAGAGGGATGGAATTACGTCCACATGTACAAATATTAACATAGCGAGATTCGGACTATCGTTTAAAACGTGTGGAATTACAGTATATATGAAACACTTAAGAAATGTTGAATAATATTTAATGTAAAATTATTGTCTTATATCAAAGCTGCATATTATGAGAAATATTGCATACTTCATATTACTTTCCGTAATTAATTGTTACATATTTTCTCTTTGGTTTACCGAGACAAAATCAATCTGATATTAGGAATGAATTTACAGTAATGTTTTATATACGCATTGCTGACAACTGCAAAGATAAAATTGATAGTAATCTGATGCCTGTAATAATTAGTAAAGGCATGTGGACAACAATAGAACTTAATTTGATAAAACCTTAAAATCCAATACATTTTAACTTCTATTTATTTATTAGATCTAAATAAAAAAAAAAAAACTAATTTGTATTTTTCTATCAACACAAAGACGAAGGAATTAGGCCTACTAAAGAATGTTGTTGACTCACGTTTTATGAACTGTCGGAAATCGAAAGTACGATTTGGAGCAATTTGTAATGCTGCAATTGTCACAATTATAAACAGCACATATACACCCTGACATTTTAACACTAGTACTAATTCATAAAACTATTAACAAATTAACTAGCCCAGCAACAATATACATTGCAGTTGATTACAGCTTGTTTCGCGAGTATCTCCATCCCGGCAGGTAGGTAGCAGCACCATCGTGGTTCGCACGTAAAACTGCTAGCTGTCCGGTATTATTATAGTAAGGTATTTGGTTAAATTGCGATTCCTTGCAAGAAATGATCAATTATTGCATAGAGACGCAACCCAACTCAATAAAACAAAACAATAACAAGACATGACATCGGAAAAACAGTTGACTCACGAAGATGGTTGTCAAGCCAACACTTATTATACCAGCTATTCACTTATTCAAGTTATGACATCTGTATATGTGTACAAGCAGTGGCGGCTCGTGATAAAATATTATGTGTGTTCACAATTTTGTGTTCCAAAATGGAAGAGAATTTGAAATCATACGTTTTTAGCCTAATATGAAATGTCATGATATCAATGTTTCACTGTCGAAAAAACCGTATATAAATTCAAAACATAATAATAATAATAATAATAAATAATAATAATAATAATAATAATAATAATAATAATAATAATAATAATGAAACCTAGTCTTTTTATTTCCAATTTTTCCTGGAAAGACAGTTTATTCAGTTCTTTACTCTTCAAAATTACTTGAACAGAGTTCATTGTTTACGTCTGTTAAAAATTAATACATAAACAATTTACAAAAGCGTGTGTTCAGTAATATACTGTATTTTGATTCACAACACACTTATACACCATAGCCTATACCAGTACTGTAATCCCATTCGCATAGATTGATTACTATAAATACATGCCAGTAAATATTATTCTTAAATAATATACACCACCATACAGATACTTAAATTCATACTCCATCACATTCAGCCAGCACGTCTTTGAAAGCCAAACTATGCTATATGCCGACACTGAAGTATAGTAATTCACAAACTACACTCTCGTAGCAGCACTGTACACACATCCACACAAAGTAAACGTTTCCACAGTGAGAAATGTTGACACCTACAGGCTAAAATACAGACTATTAAATTTCCTCCTCGAGATATAGCACGTGGACGATAGGCATCGATGCACCTGACATCTGTAGGATAGATTCACTGTTCACTTAATGCTTTGTGCTCTTGAAGAGTCATAAGCGGCCAGCGAAAGACAATTTTCTCCCGCGCATGCGTGAAATTTCTGTAACCTTCTTGAAAAGAGCACGGCTTGTACGTGAAGGGATGTTGCCAATATTTGACTGCTATAATTATTTATTTACTGTGCCACCTTTACTTATCTTAAAAGTTAATAATTTACATTAACGTTTTCGATACATTTGTATCATCTTCAAATGTAAAGTGTTGAATGAACATTTATAATAAAAACCTTGCCTTATGGTGTGGAAAATCATAATAAGTTCCACACCATAAGGCAAGGTTTTCATTATAAATGTTCATTCAACACTCTACATCTGAAGATGATACAAATGTATCGAAAACGTTAATGTAAATTATTAACTTTTAAGATAAGCAAAGGTGGCACAGTAAATAAATAATTATAGTCAAATATTAATAGCTTATCGGCATACCACAATATGAAATTGGATGTTGCCAAGTTTACATAAGAAGTTTATGCAAGATGCGGGAAGTTTAACCCTTTGAAGCATAAATTAATTTTTTATGTTTCTCATATCATTGATCATAACAAAGCTTAGATAATTTTTTTTCAATATTTTAACTCTACACACAATTTCAAAACACAGATGGCACCTCTATGTATACTCAAGAGGTAGTTCCTTGGTGGAATATCTGTGCCATAAAATTTAGAAAGAAAGAAATTGGTGGTTCTTCTGTGTAACCACTATGCTTCAAAGGGTTAAAATACTCGATCCTGATGATATACATCCCCACTACGCCAATACGGTATCTATACTAATAATAAATCTGTAGCCGAAATTTTTCTGGTAATTTTCGATTTTCCAAAAATAATTGGTCCTAACATATACAATTAACCACCCTGAAACCGAAAATTTTTGTTTGTATGTATGTCTGTCTGTCTGTATGTTTGTTACCTTTTCACGCGATAATGGCTGAACGGATTTCGATGAAAATTGGAATATAAATTAAGTTCGTTGTAACTTAGATTTTAGGCTATATGGCATTCAAAATACATTATTTAAAAGGGGGTTATAAGGGGCCTGAATTAAATAAATCGAAATATCTCGCTTATTATTGATTTTTGTGAAAAATGTTACATAACAAAAGTTTCTTTAAAAATAATTTCCGATACGTTTTATTCCTTGAAAAATTTTGATAGGACTGATATTTAATGAGATAAATGAGTTTTAAAATTAAAATAACTGCCATCTAAGGCCGTGTAATGAATTAAAAAACAAATGACTTCGTCTATAAGGGGCCTTGGACAGCAACAATCGAAAGCTATGAAAGATAGCCTACAGATAATGTTTCTGTGTTTGTATGAAGTAATATCAGAAGCTAAATTAACCGATTTGTATAATTAATTATTAATTCACCATTGGAAAGTGTAGTTTCTCTAGATGGACATAATGCTATAATGTTATTACAGTAACTTCTGAGTGAATCGAGGACAGGTAAGATTAAAATAGCTTCTTATGCACAAAAAACTTGATAGGCTATTCTGTACATTCGTTTCCTGTATTTCCTAAAATAATTTTTATGACTAAATGAGTGGTCTCTGGATCAAAATGATCGCATTTTAATATTTTAAATACAATTTAAATTAAGTAACATATTAAACGATTTATCCTTCTATCAAACACGAATGTTCCCTGGATCCAATGTCCTATTTTAATTATGTAATTACTTTTTATTTATTTCTAACGGGTGCAGCGGAGCGCACGGGTACGGCTAGTTAGACAATAAAACTAGTCGTGTATTAATGGAAACAAGGTGTTCACGTGCTCTTGTGCTCTTATTGACGCACCGCCACTGTGTACAAGTATGAAACCTAAGAACGAATATTGGGGAAAGTGACCCACGTTACTGTGTGTCGCAGTGGTGGAGACGCACGGCGCGCCCCTGCAGGTGGAGCTGTGCGGCCTGTACGCGCTGGACAACGCCCAGCAGCACCACACGGCCCAGTACGAGCTGGTGCTCGACCCCAAGCCCACGCCGGTGCTGCGCAGGGGCCTGCCCTTCTTCTGCGCCGCGCGCTTCCACAGGCAGTTCGACCCGGCCCGCGACGCCATCAAGCTGGTCTTCGCATTCGGTGAGTAGCATTAGAATACGTGGGCAGTAATGCCTCCTATTTTTTCTCTCTTAAGTTTTCAGTACTTTGTCTATATCTGTAGGCTCCTTGTCTGCTTTGAATGACTTGGTTCATATTTATCATGCAGCACAGTCTGGCGCAGGTCGGCGGAACCCAACAGTCCTTTCGGGTCACTCTTAGGACTGCCTGCCTGCCTGAGAGGGAAGGTTGCAGGCGGGCGAACGATACGAAGCGTAAAGGTACGGTCACACGTCGCTATTTTTGCAGCGCTGCAGTACAAAAAACTGCGCAACTCTCGTACTGCGACGTGTGAACAACGGTGCAACCCGAAAAGTACCGCTGCCGAACCTGCTGCCCGCTACTTTTCCACGCTGCGCGTCACTTAAAAGTAGCGACGTGTGAACAGGGTTCTCAGGGTTGCAGCCGCAGCATTTTTGATATCGGTTTTGTTGAAACTTTTGCTGTGGTTGCAACCAGTGTTACCACCCAAATGTGCCAATGATACTTTTATTGGTTTGATATATTTTAATGTTAAATGTGATGAAAATAAATTATTTGTAGCAGTTATTAAATACACAACACAGTCTGAGCATAATTGGTGACGATATAATTCACTTTTTCAATTTTCCGTAGCGTAGTTCCAAACAGGAGGGTTGCCAACATTGATTACGTGAATATACTGTTGGTTATCATTTACGTAAGGCCTATATAGGCGTTTTTAAAAGCTTTATAGTAAAAATAATGTCCATTTCTGAATACTAGATACGACAGAAAAGCAAATAATAGATAAGGAAGCTTTCGCATGCGTTTCTTAATAATGCGAACATAACCACAAAATGTATATTGAGAAGTCAACACGGAGATGGAAACCTGCAGCATGACTGCGGCTGCAAAAGTAGCGCCTTGTGTGTGAACAGACTCGCAACCTCCAGTTGCAACTTTTGCTGCACTCGGGTTGCGCAGCACGAAAAGTAGCGTGCAGAGCGCTACTTTTAGTATTAGTATTTAGTATTTATTTATTTATTTATTTATTTAACCTGGTAGAGATAAGGCCGTCAGGCCTTCTCTGCCCCTCTACCAGGAGATTCCAACTACAATATCAACAATAAAATTACAATTAGTATTAAATTTACAATTACAATAAAATCAAAGTACGAAAAGATTGCCTGAATAATTAAAGCTAGATAATTTATCATAGAGGAACAAAGAATGTTTTATATTTACTGCATTACAAATTAAATCTAGAATAACAAAATTGTATAGTGATGAAATTGCTGAATATTGAAATATTTTGTGGTAGATTAAAGAAACTATTTACAAGTAATGAATTACTGACCAAGTGCCTAGTAAGTTTTCGTTTGAATTCAATTTTATTTCGACAGTCCCTGATGCTAGCAGGTAGCGAATTCCAGAGTCTTGGCAGGGCTATTGTGAAAGAAGATGAGTATGAGGAGGTGCGATGGGATGGTATTGTTAGTATTGTTTCATGGCGAGAGCGTGTGTTCAGATTATGATGGGAAGAAAGGTAAGTGAAGCGAGACGACAGGTACGAAGGAATAGAAGAGTTCAAGATTTCGAAGAGAAAGAGAAGTGAATGTAAATTTCTTTTCTTATCTAGTTTAAGCCAACCTATTGCTTCCAGGGATGGGGTAATATGATCATATTTACGAACATTGCTTACAAAACGTACACACAAATTATGAGCACGTTGAAGTTTCATTTTGTTGTCGCTGGAGAGGTCAGTCAGTAAAATGTCAGCATAGTCGAAATAGGGAAATGCAAGTGTCTGCACAAGGGACTTTTTTAAGCAAGAGGGGAGATGAACATTTATCCTTTTTAGCACATGGATAATAGAATATACTTTTCTGCAGGTTTCTGTGATTTGCATGTGATTTGGCTTACGTGTGAACACGACACGCAACTTTTGCAGCTGCAGTACAAAAGTAGCGACGTGTGACCGCACCTTTAGGATACGTGTGGCAGTAATGCCTCCTAGTTTTTCTCTCTTCGGTTTGTTCAGCACTGTGCAAAATTTGAACTTCGCGCGTTTCTTCGAACCTTCTAGTACATTTTTCAGTAACCGTTGCCTCAACCAACGAAATAAAACATGCTGTTCTGTGATATTGGTGATCAAGCCGGTGCTGAATCATGGTATGCAAATATCCAATCCGAAATTTGTTTTTGTGACGGAGGAAACCGTAGTCGGATTGACCGGACTGGGGGTTTGAACCCGGCAGCTCTCAAATGCGAGTCTCAAACGTTAACATCTGAGCCACCTTCCTTGGCCAATAGCAGATTTATTTAACGACGCTTTAAACAGCACAAGTTTCAGCGTCAACGAGAAGTAGCCGATACATTGTCCTGAGCCCTGTACTAATCTATGGCACGGGACTCACAGTAGCAGAGGTCTGCATCGGACGTTTTCGCTCGAGCGCCAAGTAGTTCATAGCATAATCCGATAGGTAGCGCACAGGCATGATGGGTAAAATTGTCGCGAGCGATAAATCCTCGAATGGTACAAGCCGAGCGTTAGACATTCGTTCTTGTTACAGTGATGAACTGTGTAGTAACATCATAGATGTTTATTATTTCAAAACTTTGCAGTGTTTAACTAACCTCTCCATAGTACAACTATAAAACTTGCTTTAAAATGTAATATAAATGTTGTAGGTAATTTCCCCCACAGGAGTGATTTTGTTTTTGCCACATCTGATAGATGTTATTGGATGTTAATGTAGTTACTATAAACGGAGAACACAATCACGATAATGCAAGAACCGTATCAAGTTTTCTAGTAATAATAATAATAATAATAATAATAATAATAATAATAATAATAATAATAATAATAATAATAATCTCTAATAATTAGTGTATCAATCTTTGCGTCTGTAACAGTTGTGCAGCATGATTATTCGTTTTATTATATTTTCTGTGACGTTATCTCTGTACTAATATTGTTATTAATCTACTGCTATATCAATAATATTTTGTAAAACGTTTCTACATTGTCGCAGTATATAGGCGGAACACTATGTATGGACCTATCATATTATATATGTGGTAAATCAAATATTGAATGATTATTAATTAGCAATAATAACTGTATATCGAAGTTTTTCATACTATTTTATTTATAACTTCATGTTCCTGTTTTGGTACGTTCCATTAAACATTTGTCATAAACGCAGAAAATAAAGTCTTATTTTTACCGTGTGAGCAAAACATATGTGTATCTTATCTGTCGCCTTCCATACAAGATAAGACATGTCGGTGAGATGACCTTGTACTGCGCTTGTATTTATTACGAGCGTATCACGACCGATCTTTTCTCGCTCGAGCGTGCGACATTCGACCGAGTCCAAGCGAGCGATTTAACTCCAATGCAGCACTCTGCACAGTAGCGTGGCAGACTGAGCACGGCGATGTTGCCCAGATTCTTACAAGATCGTTCGTAAACAGAATAAACTCTGAGTTGCGTTCAGCATCCACAGCTTTGGCGTGATTTCTGCAAGTGATAAATTTAATGGCAGTATTAATGAATGGGCTGTCGAATCCAGCCGTGAATATTTTTCACTTCAACTGACACGTGTTAATTACTTTGACCTCCGAGAAGATAAACTTGCGATCATCAGTGTGTTCGTCAGAACAAGAATCTGGAAATTATTTGTGATGCTATACAAGCCTGCTTGCCTTGAACACCACGCAGCTTGATACCCAAGAGAGCATTTCTGCAGAATAAGATGTGCCGAGGTTCGCATCCCACAACATTAAGGTCTGTTGAAAGTCTATATTTCTGTATCAGTCTGGGATATTAAGCCTATAGGCAGTTTCACTTGTTCCCTCCCATGTCAAAAGTTCCCTTTCATTACTTTCAACATTCATTCGCAGTATTCTGCCAAAGGGCAGGTCTTTCACTGCAAACCCAGCATTCTTTCCTATTTTCTGCCTTTCTCTTAGTCTCCACGTACGATCATATATCTCAGGCTTGCACAAGGTTTGCGCTCTCCGAGCCGGCTCACAGCTCATGAGCGGAATGCAGATATTAGCTGCGCTCTGTATAAGGGTGGACTGGAAGAAGGGGCGATCTCGTACAAAATATACACAAAAGGAAGTACTATTACGAGTGCTTATGAAATGAATTCCCGTTCAGTGTTTGTAAAACTATCTTGGACTATTATTAATTAATAAAGAAATATTTATTTTATAGAAATAATAGAAATTCTACAACTACTTAAATGTGCAATGTGATTTTGTTATATTTTTATTTATCAGTACATCAAAACGAGGTTTTATGCTGTTGGCAGCTGAAAGGAACAGTAGCCTACTGATCGTAATGAAACATCAGTTACAGATGTTCGATGTCTGCCTTTATTAAAGTTGATTATAGAAAACAGTTCCTCACAAATATAAATGTCGAGCCAAACATAGCAATCATTTTCACAGCCAGCCTGTGTAGTCGTGGATATTATTGCTAATGTTTAGTCTTGTAAAACTCAACCAGGCTAGTAGTATTATTCAAACGATCTTTAGCCCTTAGGCCACATTGAAGATCAATAAGTTCGAGCTGCAAATCGTTCAATGTTAAATGTTATGTTCCGCCTTTTAGATTCCTCCATACTGTACTGTAGCAGTAGGTAAGCAACGTGAAACAGTTACTGAGAATAGGCCTACACACTGCACTCCACTAGATAACTGAGTGGTCGTTTCCCTCTCCTCTACCTAGAGCAAGTCTATGTCATTCTGACGTATCTTCCTCTCCGTTTCGGCGAGCGGTAAACACAGCTCTTCCGCTCCAAAGGAGCGCGCGCGCTCGTTGAGCGCTGTTTGTGCAGGTATGACATATCTTAATGTCGTCTATCATCTGATATCTTCTTCTGCCCCGAACTCTTCTCCCGTTCACCATTCCTTCCAGTGCATCCTTCAGTAGGCAGTTTCTTCTCAGCCAGTGACCCAGACAATTATTTTTCCTCTTCCTGATCAGTTTCAGCATCATTCTTTCTTCACCCACTCTTTCCAACACAGCTTCATTTCTTACTCTATGTTTCCATTTCACACGCTCCATTCTTTTCCATATCCACATTTCAAATGCTTCTAGTCGCTTCTCTTCACTTCGTCGTAATGTCCATGTTTCTCATCCATACAATGTCACACTCCACACAAAGCACTTCACTAGTCTTCCTTAGTTCTTTTTTCCAGAGGTCCGCAGAAGATGTTCTTTTTCTATTAAACGCTTCTTTTGCCATTGCTATCTATCTTAAGAACAGAAGCGGTTTTTACTTTCTCAAGAGGCAGATTCGTCGGCGCCGCATCGCTGTACTCGGTGATGACGTCCGTTACACTTGAATGTTAAGCTGATTGCGGATAACTTGTTTCGCTGGAGGCCACATCTGCTCTGCTTTAGTTGTTACTTTTATCTTCATTTAGTACTCCTGCCAAACATATATTTATCTACTCAATAGATCATTGGTTTATATCTTCTTTGACTTATTTAGTTATTTGTTCATAATTTAATTTTGTTTACTTATTCACTTATTTCTGGTTGGCAAGTTGGTATAGCGCTGGCCTCCTATGCCCAAGGTTGCGGGTTCGATCCCGGCCCAGGTCGATGGCATTTAAGTGTGCTTAAATGCGACAGGCTCATGTCAGTAGATTTACTGGCATGTAAAAGAACTCCTGCGGGACAAAATTCCGGCACATCCGGCGACGCTGATTTAACCTCTGCAGTTGCGAGCGTCGTTAAATAAAACGAATTAAAAAAAATTCACTTATTTGCTTGTTTATTCATTGATTTACTTGTTTATCCATGTATTTATGCATTAATATATTTATTTATTCAGTTATAAATTTTATTTCCCGTTTTTTCATTTAGTCATTCTGTTTATCACTTAATTGCTGAGTGATTAACTTAACTGTATATCTTACTTCTGTATTCTTTTATTTATTCACTCTTTGTGAACTTTTATTTAATTTTTCATTTGCCTAATTTGTTAGCAGTCTAAAAGA
>JAJSOF020000015.1:156906498-157013998 GCA_025594305.2 Periplaneta americana
TGCAAAAATAAGGGAGAAAATGCTCAAAGAGAAGAATAATGGGAGCCAGGAGACTGTTAAAAATTAGGGGGAAATACTGGAGATCCTGGGAAATACGGGAGGGTTGGCAACCCTACGTGCAATGTTCAAACATGAAAGAAGCAACCAAGACATTACAAATTCGTCGTATTTCATATGAAAAACTAATCGCAAGATGTGTACTCAGATCCTTCAGGGATTAAAACGTGAAGGGTGCGAGGGAGAACAGAGAATGTGCTCATAACATGGTCGAACAAACATGACAGAGCACAGCGAACATCGAACTTCGCCACCACCATGCTCAACAGAATGAACCGAACATACACGACGACAATGTGTGATGTGAACATGGAGTAATTTATTCTATTCATTAGCAGGTTGGATAATTTTTTATTCATTATGCTCCCTTGCGGTAATGCAATACTAAACGCATCTGTTGCTATCATACTTTCTATTCTGTCGGAACTTGGAAAACAATTCTAAAACTAATTATAACAGAAGTAGTGCTTACACTGTTTACAGTATTTACAGTATCCTCTGATTGAGGTTCTGGCTGATATGTACATCTATTATTATCAGGCAGTACGTCTCACTTGACGATATGTGTCAGAGGAAGAACAATTGTTTGTATGCATCTGAAGTCTGATTAGTGTAATATGTAGCTAATCGGCGATGTATGCAATGGAGGGGGAAAGGAACTGGCCACCCTACCCCATTATATGCTGGCCTAATTGCCTCATAAGTGGTGCCTTCTTGGTATCACTTGTGAGGTTCAGACCTGTCTTTGGACAGTTGACTAAACAACTACAACAACATCTACAGTGCTGTGAAGTCTATTGACTGAACAAAGTTTTTTATATTGAATAATATAAATTAAAATAATGCGTAGTATGAAAGTAAATATTTTATTTATAAAGATGTTGGATGTTAAGTTGTAATGATGAGTAGTATGGAAATAAAAGATTATTCTTATGGAATTCATTTTATATTAAGCTCTTCATGTTATTCTACTTTCATCATCCGTATAGTCACACATCCATTGCTGCTGAACAGCTGTGACTTATTTGAAGATTATGTGAAGAATGTAATTATACTAATCTGCCTGTAGTTCGTACAGTGAACACTGCCCTGTATGTACCTTTTTTATTTACTTATATGTATATTTCTGTTGATATTTAATCATAATTGTGTAATAAGATTATCTGTACCGGTACTTAGAACTGTATAGAACTTCACAAATTCTTATGCAGCTATGCATGAAGAGATGCTTGAAGGGGCAAGTTCGGATGAACATGACATATCAGCGAACTTCGGTTCTACAGGAACGCCACAAATTTGAACCGAACATAGCGCCTGTAATGCACGATACTAATAGCTGCCGGCTTGTCTGTTTAGATAAATTCTCTTGATGAAGACGGCTTGATTGAAGGCAACTGGGGAGGGAAATACGAAGATGGAATAGCGCCTCATGCCTGGACAGGAAGCGTGGCCATATTAGAGAAGTTCCTGAAGGAGGGTGGCAGACCTGTTAAGTATGGACAGTGCTGGGTGTTCTCTGCCGTTGTGGTCACTGGTGAGTTCATATAACAGAAGGGTTCACGTCCTCATGATATTCATATTCTTAGTCTTCATCTTCTAGAGTTTAATTTCCTTCTTCGTCTTCATGTTCTCCCCCTTCAAGTAATACCGGTAATCATTCTCGCCCTCCTCCATGTTCTCTCTGATTAACAATCACTGTTGGCAGTCTGTCGTGCTCTGGGCATCCCCTGCCGCTCCGTCACCAACTACGTGTCCGCCCACGACACCAACTCCTCTCTCACGGTGGACAAGTACTTTGACCGACTCGGTGAGGAGATACAAGGCGGCCCAGACGGGGATTGCTTCGACTCCTGCTGGAACTTCCACGTGTGGAACGAGTTGTGGATGGCTCGCCCCGACCTGCCCTTGGGCTACGGCGGCTGGCAGATCATCGACGCCACTCCTCAGGAAGCGAGCGATGGCAAGTACATGGGATATCTTCATAACAATGCAACCTAGCATCTTAGAGAGGAGCATGCCTTATGATTTAGAACTGAAGCTTACATATCTACAGTGTGTCTCAGTGAACATTCCCGGTGTTTCAGTCGGTCGACCAGCAGCAGTTCCCCTGCTGTCGCATCTGAGAACTCACAACACTTCGCACTATGCTGTATTAATAACATAAGGTTTTCACCCTCCTCACAGTAGCTGCTGGAAGTGTTGTCCATCTTATGTGATACATAATTCACATTACATCATTAAAAAATTAAATTAAATATATCTGTGTAATTCATGTCACTTATTGCATGCACATCTAGTTTTACAGGGACTTTACGATCCTTAATTAGTAAAGAAAAGTGCGTATATGATTTGATCCAAATATTTATTTAATGCAGAAAATAACATAATTTAATTGTTCTTTTATTTAAACGAATGGTTCCCGAAGTGGGGATCGATGAGATGATTTACAAAATAAAACAAAAACTCCTTATTAACATACTTTTATTTTGCATGTAGAAATATAAACAACGTTGAACATGAAGGTAAAAAATAATCTTTTAACAGTTATTAAGTAAAAAATAATTATTGTAATAAGTGTTCTTGTTTTTCAGACCATAGCCTGTACAATCTGGGCTAAGTATTCGATACGCACTCACTCACTCATTCACTCACTCACTCTCTCACTCACTCACTCACTCACTCTCTCTCTCTCTTTTCAAGTTCGAGATTTCTCGCTTTGATAATCATATACGAAAAACCATAATTTGCATGAATACGAGATTGCATATGTTATCAAAGATTTAGGAATTCCTTTTGCAAGCTGCAAAACTTGTCAATGCTCTGCGAAAAAAGGTCTAGTTTCAACATTTCATCAGTAGGTACACATTTCAATGAGTTTTTCCTTAATATATTTTTTTTTAATTTCAGCCAGTTGAATTCAGTATCCGTCTGTGACTCGTAATTGTTTTGAGTTTCTTCCGGAAAACACTCAGAAAGCTGTTGTTTCAATTTCTACTTCGGTTGGTATCCACTGATTTTGAGTAAAAGTGTACTTGTTCACGAATTTACAGGGATTTGTATTTTTGTAATTGGGTCAAGAACTGGTACAGTAGTGGGGATACTCACCCAAAAGTGGGTCGCGCCTTCGAAAAGTTTGGGAACCACTGTTATAGACAATACCGGGTGGAAGGGGAGGGACTAAGTAGGGTCCATTTGAGGGATGAATCAGGGACGGGAGTTAAACATACAAGTCTTGTATCATCGTGGTCCTTTATGAACGAGTTTTCAGTTATTCAAGCAAATAAAAGTGAATGGATGGCAACATTGTGACACGTGTTCACGAAACAGTAGCAATTGGGTTGCGAAATCAGAAAAATACTGACTATTGAATAACACAGACGGACGTTGCTGTGTACATTTATGCATCTTGATTACACGATTTTTAACACAATATGACTTCTGGATATGTAGTTTATTGCTTTGCGTGTTAAACACTAGGTACGGTACCTTGTTGACTGGCTCACAACAGGCTGAAACTAGTCAACAAGGTACCGTACCTAGTGTTTAACACATGAATGCAATAAACTACATATTCAGAAGTACACATTCATTTGACTCGAGGATCTCCGCACCCTTCACTGTTTTTTAAGGAAGATTAAGTTTATGTGTTCTTTACATTTTGGCGTGTTGCAACGTGTTGCAGCCGTGTACCGCTGTGGCCCAGCCTCACTGGAGGCAGTTCGTCGCGGAGAGGTGGGCTTCTCCTATGACACTCCTTTCGTCTTCGCAGAGGTGAATGCAGACGTTTGTCACTTCAAGGAGGACGAGAGCTCGGAGTGGGGCTTCTCACGCCTCAGCATCAATCAGTATCAGTGAGTGCACAAATTATTTAATTACCCATACTACTGTTTGGATTTTGCCCTTTTCGTCTTTTTTCCGTGTGTGAATTCGTAAACCTTTTGCCTGGAAATTTGTTTGAGGCCTTACTTACTTACTTACTTACTTTCTTTCTTTCTTTCTTTCTTTCTTTTAAGGAACCCGGAGGTTCATTGCCGCCCTCACATAAGCCCGCCATCGGTCCCTATCCTGAGCAAGATTAATCCATTCTTTATCATCATATTCCACCTCCCTCAATTCCATTTTAATATTATCTTCCCATCTACGTCTCGGCCTCCCTAAAGGTCTTCTTCCCTCCGGCCTCCCAACTAACACTCTATATGCATTTCTGGATTCGCCCATACGTGCTACATGCCCTGCCCATCTCAAACGTCTGGATTTTATGTTCCTAATTATGTCGGGTGAAGAATACAATGCGTGCAGCTCTGCGTTGTGTAACTTTCTCCATTCTCCTGTAACTTCATCCCTCTTAGCCCCAAATATTTTCCTAAGCACCTTATTCTCAAACACCCTTAATCTCTGTTCCTCTCTCAAAGTGAGAGTCCAAGTTTCACAGCCATACAGAACAACCGGTAATATAACTGTTTTATAAATTCTAACTTTCAGATTTTTCGACAGCAGACTGGATGACAAAAGATTCTCAACTGAATAATAACACGCATTTCCCATATTTATTCTGTGTTTAATTTCCTCCCGAGTGTCATTTATATTTGTTACTGTTGCTCCCAGATATTTGAACTTCTCCACCTCTTCAAAAGATAAATTTCCAATTTTTATATTTCCATTTCGTACAATATTCTCGTCACGAGACATAATCATATACTTTGTCTTTTCGGGATTTACTTCCAACCCTATCGCTTTACTTGCTTCCAGTAAAAGTCCCGTGTTTTCCCTAATCGTTTGTGGATTTTCTCCTAACATATTCACGTCATCCGCATAGACAAGCAGCTGATGTAACCTGTTCAATTCCAAACCCTCTCTGTTATCCTGGACTTTCCTAATGGCATACTCTAGAGTGAAGTTAAAAAGTAAAGGTGATAGTGCATCTCCTTGCTTTAGCCCACAGTGAATTGGAAACGCATCTGACAGAAACTGGCCTATACAGACTCTGCTGTACGTTTCACTGAGATACATTTTAATTAATCGAAGTAGTTTCTTTGGAATACCAAATGCAATAAGAATTGAGGGGATAAATATATTTCAGCTCTAAACTGCTATAAATGTTATTTCTTTGAATAGCACTAATTTCAGATTATAAACCTACATAAAACAAACTACACAGAATATGTAAGAATAAAACTTTTATTATTTTATTATTTGCATTTGCATAATTGTCACTGATTATTTGAAATAAGAAAGCGCACAGCTTTTCCTACAAGTCAGTATCACTTGCTGCAGAGATGAAGCTTTGTCATTAATTAATTGATTATCTAGTGGACTTACTCGTGTTAATTATGTAAGATTTGTCCGCCTTACAGCTGTTTCAGTGCTTCACGCACCATCCTCAGAGCCTTTGTCAGTAGTTAACATGATTAAATCTGCTCTTTCATTTCGATCACAGTTGTTTTTTGGAGTTGCATACGAGAAACTTGCTACAGACCAAATTGTAAAAATAAGAAATAAATAAAATAAAGTAAATAAATAAATGAATAAAGATTATTGTTGGACTGCAGAACATCCCATTTTTGTGCTAACGGTAGTTAACTTCTACCAACTCTGCTCAAAGGAGATGTATATAAATTATCATTTTAACTTGCTATATTTAGTTTGGCAGATTCATTGTTAAAATTAACGGATAAATATTTAAAATTTTGAAAATTTAAAGAGGTAAAAGGAAGTTACATTTTAAAGGATCTCGAGGAGTGTTGGTAATACATTATAGTTATATTGCACTCATAACTATTTTTAAAAATTGGTTTCTCCAGAAATTGTAAATTTTCTTTAGGCTTTAACAGTTTATTTTAAGGATACACTGGGGCGAAATTTTGTCGATTTTGTTGAAAAAATTCAAATTTTTGTTCTAACATTAAAAAGTTGTATATATTATGGTTCAAAGAACCTCTTCACTAATTTCCATGCAGATAGGCTTCTTCAATCGGCTGTTTGAACCGACAGTCAATTAAAATTTTGCACGCTCTGGGAGGTCCTTCAAACTTTTAAACTCAATTTTTTTCGTTTACATTTTTCTTTACTAAAAATGCTGCTCCTACTAATTTGTACTATCTGCATGATTAGCTTGTTTTTTTTTCTAGTTCTTCTTAAAGGCATGCTTAACAAAACTTTCTATCAGGATTTTCCTTAAACCTCAAGATTTTCTGGGTAAATATCTTCTTTTTTTTTTTTTTTTGGTAGACATCACAATTTTTACCTGTGTTTATATTTGACAGTATAAAATAGTTTTTTCTTAGTCCTTCAAGAATAATGTGAAAAAAAGAAAATAGCAAGTTATGTTTTAGGGAGTATGGAAGGTATATGGAGCGCATTTCATAGAAAAATTTTGGAATTTGTAGGGAGAGTAGTGATTTTGCAAAATACAATTTAAATTTACAAAAATTTTGGAACAAGTGAGATGAAATTTTGAACAAGGACTGTTTATATGCAGCATCGTATGTGTACAAATGTTCAAAGATCTAGCTGAAACAGTTAAGAAAATTCAAATTTCACTTTAGGGTAACCTTATGTCATTTGTTTGTTTTTTTTTTAAGTCTCTTTTGTAAAAGTGATGTATACTGATTAGTTTTTCATACAGTATTAAGACAAGTGTTGTTGAATTTCCTTTTTAATCACATGTTATAACAAATATTGTGATGAATAATTTCAAGGGAAAAAATTGTTCCGGGGCCGGGTATCGATCCCGGGACCTCTGGTTGAACGTACCAGCGCTCTACCAACTGAGCTACCCGGGAACTCCACCCGACATCGTCTCAACTTTTCCCTTTATATCCACACAACTCGCGTGGACTGACGAAATTATTCAAATCTGCTTTACAGGGAGCTTTACCTGGAAGACTAGATTTGCATAATATATACGTCACTGTGTACGTTAACAGAAAACCACAATTCCAAGTCACACAGAGATTGTGTGCACTCGATGTGGGTTTCTGGCATTTCGTTAGCCCACGCGAGTTGTGTGGATATTAAGGGAAAAGTTGAGACGGTGTCGGGTGGAGTTCCCAGGTAGCTCAGTTGGTAGAGCGCTGGTACATTCAACCAGAGGTCCCGGGATCGATACCCGGCCCCGAACAATTTTTTTCCTTGAAATTATTCAAATCTGCTTTACAGGGAGCTTTACCTGGAAGACTAGATTTGCAAAATATTGTGATGGTAACTATAGTGCGCCATACCTGAACAGCCAGGCACCGGTTTAAAATCCTGACAAAGATGGTGCTGCTCCATCACGTGACATAATTATTATGTAGGTTTACAGAGTCGTGCAGCTACTCCTGATCAAGTAATGCTGTTGCTGTCACCATGTCCGTCTGTTTTAGTGTGGGGAGGAAGATAGTGACCAAGCGGCATGACAAGGACGATGACGACGGGGATTCCGACATGGAGGACATCACGGACAAGTACAAGAATCCTGAAGGTAATGTAATACGTAATATGTACCAATGTACCAAAATTTCGCACTTCAAAAATCAGCTTTAGTTTTTTATAACACTTTTAATGTTGTAATTTAACATTTTGTAGTATTTTGGGATGAGCTTAGTGGTAGAAATTCAATGTCATCAATATGTTGTTGTTGTTTTCTAATGCCAGGCATTTGACAATAAAGTCATTTGACCTCTTGCACGCCAATATTTTTCAAAGATATTATCATGGTCAGCCACTGAAGCACAGATTTTGAGGTGTTCCGAATCCATTTCTTGGTTTGAGTTGCACAATGGGTAGTTAGGGGACTGATATATTCCAATTCTATGCAGATGCTTGGCCAAACAGTCATGGCCTGTTGCCAATCTAAATGCAGCTACAGACGATTTGCAAAAATGGCAAGTTGTAGCCGATTTAAGTGGACACCGTATTTTAATGTTTTGGTGGCTACTTCATTCATCTCCAGAATGTCTGGAGGACCACACCTGCTGTTGGTCGACGGGTCTACTAGACCTAGTTGGGAGATCTTGTTGATCACCAGCTTTCCCTCCTTAAGCCACTGGAGGACGATTTTAGTGCCATAGCAGGTCAGCACTAGGAACAGAAAAGTAGAAAGAGGAGGAAGGAAAGGGAAATGAACCCCTAGGCCTCGAATGCTCTAATACTGTTGGGGTCGAAGAAAGTAAGAGTTCAGTCAGAGGACTGGATAGGAAAGGGTAAAGAGGGAATTAGGTATTGGATAGAGGAAAATTATACCAAATTCAGTCATTAACTCATCAAGCTGACCAGTGCTAATGGATGAGTAGCCCCTCCCTTTAGTTCAGGTCGTAAAATTATGCTTAGTAACAGCTGCACCACGGAAAGGTAGGGATGGAACGTAGGTTGGTTCCTAAAAGCCTTCAATGGGAAGGATTAATGATTCTCCCCCTGTATTCTACAAATACCGTTTTGCAGCCAAAATGTCATCAATATGTTAGCCGGTGAATTTTAAAGATTTTTTCATTTAAAATTCCTGAAACTTATAATTGCAGTGAAATTGTGATAATTGAGATACATACCAAAAGATATGGTGTGATTTTATCCTGTCCCATCTTGTTACTCAATCACAACTTGTCTGTGAGTGAACATTGGATCTACGAGATCGCATAGACAGCTATTATTCTACCACCAGCACCAGACAGGTTAGCTAAAAACAGAGGTAATGATATACTTAGATAACAACAAAGGGGGTATCGGGTAGCTCACATGCTTCTGTTAAAATTTTTTTAAATTGTTAACTGTCTCCCATTGGAGGTAGCCCAGGAGGACTCAGTATACTCTCCTACATGAATTTTACAATATTAAATATTTACATAAATTTTGTAGAAAGAAAATTAAAATAAACATATATGAATATAAAGTGAATTTAAAAAAATTAAACAGAGTGAATATGATGACTCAGAATTTGGCAAGAGCGTTTCAAAACTGAAGTTATGACGTCAGCAAAAAGTGTCTGTGGTAGTTCAAAAGTCTTCCTGAAGCTTTCAAAGAACTTGGGAATCACACCACGGGCTCCAATAAGAAGACCAATCACCTTAATGTTTTCAAGCTGGTATTTTGCTTTGAAATAATCAACTGTTGGCAGATAAATGTTGATCTTTTCTTGATTGACATCCTCCGGCTGACTACTCCCCATTTCAATCCTTATGGTAGGATCAATTATATATCCTTTCTTGGTAGTCTGGGAATACGCCATTAGTAGCAAGGCAAAAGACTTCCTCTTCTACTGTCCAAGACTTTTTTCAAGGTAGTTGCAACTAAGGATCGAACATGATGGTGTCTGGCATTTCGGAGGAGTAAACCTCTGTTACACTGACCTTGGATGTGGGCAAGGGTTTCAGTCTCTGGGCAGCCATGCCTGCACTGGGATCCGTCCAAAGAGTGACCAGGTACTCCTCTAACTGCTGCTAATTTATCCACACCTGTGGAGTAACGGTCAGTGCAGCTGGCCGCGAAACCAGGTGGCCCGGGTTCGATTCCTGGTCGGGGCAAGTTACCTCGTTGAGGTTTTTTCCGGGGTTATCACCTTAATCTCATTCAGACGCTAAATAACCGAAGATGTTGATAAAGCGTCGTAAAATAACCTACTAAAAAAAAATACATTCATTTTGAGGCAGGTTACCCATTCAGATGTAGATAAGTCCAGATTTATTAAAAATCCAGGCGTTGGCTTTAGGTAGTTAGCTGTACAATTCCACGCCTCTGCCTCTTCCAGGCATTACTTTCCAAGATTCGAATTCTGCATTTCTTAATTCCTCTCTTACTGTAAAAGCCAACATGAAGGGGTGAACAAACTATTTGAAAAATTGTAAGAACCTGTATGTGGTCGGGCTGTAGATAGATTCTGTTTTTTTTTTTTTTTTTACAAAAATAAAAAGTCTCATAAAATATAACTTTGCTGCTGTTAAGTAGATGCGTAATAATTAATTTTGCATAAATTTTATTGAAATGGTTAGTCATCACCAGGAAAGGATTTATATGTAAATACATATTTACTTATAAAGCTAATATAATTTATATTTTGCATTATCTTTATGTTTCACAATGTGTAGGGTTGAAAAATCCTACTTTTATTTTCCATATTTTTCCATATTTTAGAGTTTAGTACATATTTTCGTTAATTTCCATATATTTTCCATATTTCATATAAAACAGTCCATATTATATTAGGTTTAACAATAAAACAAAACAAAATTCCATTAACTTTTAAAAATACATTTCAACAATAGAGATTTAAACATATGTTCAGTAATCCCTTTAACATCAGAGTTATTTGAAAATTAGCAGTCCTATCAACAATGGGAAAGTAAGTTACAAAACTGTATTAATTTAATTTAAAATTTTTAACAGACTTCAGTTGTGCAGCTCAACAGTTAAATGCCAGTCAGAGTACACATAGGTTCAGTTTTGTAAATCATACTATAAAGACGGTAAATATGCCAAAAGTACGTCATTCAGTCAATTTAAAATCAAAACTAACAAGTTACATTTCAGAATTTAAAGAAGATGGTTTATCAACTGACAATAAAATATTATTTTGTAATTTGTGTCAGTGTGCAGTATCATCTACACAAAAGTTCCTGGTGCAACAACACATTACAACTAGTAAACATCAGGCCAACAAACAACTAAATTCCAAGCAGAGACAATTGTTTTTAACACAACCAACAACATCGAATGTAAGATCTGAGTTTAACATCAACCTGTGCCGTTCTCTCATCTCTGCTGATATTCCTCTCTACAAACTAAAGAATAAGGTCTTCAGGGAATTCCTTGAAAAATATACTCAACATACAATCCCGGATGAGTCAACACTTAGGAAGACGTATGCTCCATCCATCTACGATGAGACAATACAGAAGATAAGAGATGAAATTAAAGATAGTTCAATTTGGGTTTCCATTGATGAGACTCCCGACAAAGAAGGTAGACTTGTTGGTAATGTAGTTATCGGTTTGTTAAGTGAACAATATTCTGAACGAATTCTTTTACATTGTGATGTTCTAGAAAAGTGCAATAACAAAACTATAGTTAAACTGTTCAACGAAGCTATGGGTATCCTGTGGCCAAAGGGTATTATGTACGATAATGTGTTATTCTTTATTAGCGATGCTGCCCTTATATGGTCAAAGCTGGACAAGCATTATCTGTTGTATATCCTAAATTGACTCATTTTACTTGTGTGGCGCATGCATTTCATCGTGTGGCAGAAGTGGTCAGAGACAATTTCCTAAAGTAGATTTGTTGATTTCATCAGTGAAAAAGTATTTCTCAAAGCTCCCAGTAGAGTTAACGTGTTGAAAGAAATGTACCCTGAAATTCCATTGCCACCAAAGCCAATTTTAACTAGATGGGGTACATGGCTAGAAGCAGTTGAATATTATGCCGAACATATAGACTCTATTAACAATGTTCTCCTTGCATTGGACTCTGAAGATGCAGTCTCAATTGATACTGCGAAAACAGTTACCTGTGACATAAGTGTGAAGAATGACTTAGCTCACATTCAGCATACATTTTCATGCATCATAAAAACGCTCAAAAGTCTCCAAAATAGGCACCTTTCACTATCTGAAAGTTTTGAAATTATAAATAGTACTGTGGAACAACTGAATCGTGGTAGAGGTAAAGTTGCAGATGCAGTAAGAGCTAAGGTGGACACTGTACTTTCAAAAACCCTGGATATGAAGAACTACAAAAGGTTGTTGCTGTGATGAGTGGTGAATCAACAGTGAAGATTAACTTGGACTTATCCCCAGCAGACATTGTGAAATTGAATTATGTACCAGTTACTTCTTGTGACGTCGAACGCTCTTTTAGTCAGTATAAATCTATCCTCAGAGACAATAGAAGAAGATTCACTTTTCAGCACTTGAAAGAAATGTTTGTAACCTATTGTTATGGTAACAGACAATAAAAATTGTGTTTTGTTGAAACTACATTGGAAGATAAGGTACGTCCATTATATTTTTTGTTTAGTTTGATTAAAATGTACCAATATTTAACGTACATAGTCATTTTTTTATAATTTTAAGTCCATATTTAATTCCATATTTTGGTAAAAATCCATATTTAATTCCATATTTTGGTAAAAATAACTACATATATATTTACATATTTCATATATTTTTAGTCCATATAAATCCGTTCCCTGGTCATCACATTCTGTATTATTTTTCTGTTTATAATCTCTGATTCTGAGTAAATTACATTCGTGATTTTTCTCTCAAGCAAATTTCAATTAAATATAACAAAAAATGACAATACTGGCCTACTTCATATGTCTGAATATTCGGCGATAAAGCACTCCAAGATTTTTAGGGAATGTATCACGCACTTTGCATCTGTCCAGATGGTCCAAATTCATTACTTCATTGAACTGCACTGAATACAATTTGGTCTGGTGCAAATTTCTGTCCTGTGAACGCGGCCTGCTAAGAAGCCATGACCTGTCCATCAGCTGAACATCGCGACTGTAGATTTAATTTTTAAGTAATTTGATTTTTGTGTTGCTGTCGTCTTTAAAATTAGAAGTCAGTGCCTGTGGATAAAAGTATGAATCTAATAAAGAACTATTACATAATTCGATTATTGAAAACAATCGAATTGTTCAATAATTTGAAAACAATAGCAAAAATAATTAAAAACATAAAATTGTTTAGTCACACGTTAAAAAGTGTTAAATTTTTTAAAAAAGGTACCTTGGACAGACGGCCCGTTTCGACGCGATGTTGCATCTTCATCAGGTCTCCTGAACTACTGGTGATCTTGAATTCTGCGATGTGCATTCGTCAGTTGTAGGGGGATGGGGGGTGTTGCTCTTATGGTGGGGGCTGGTTGTGTGTTATGACGTATCGTACATATCATGACGTATCGAACCTGACGATGTCATATTCAGGCCTTGTACACTGGTTTCTGACAAATAAAATAATAATAATAATAATAATAATAATAATAATAATAATAATAATATTATTATTATTATTATTATTATTATTATTATTATTATTATTATTATTATTATTATTATTATTATCATGACATCGAATACGGTAATGTGTGGGTATTGAACTGTAATTGTGTATTAAGTATATATTGTGGGTATGTTATTGTATGTTTATATATTTCGTATTGTTCTAAGATGTTTAACTGTGAACTTTTCGGTGTGATGTGTAAAATTTCCATCTCTGTTTCTATATTATTGTAGTCATGATTATTGTTGATAATGTGATCTGCATAATTTGATGTGATGTAGGGTTTGGTTATAGCTTTAATATGTTCATTATATCTTGTGTGAAAGGATCTTCCTGTCTGTCCTATGTAAAAATGTGGGCAACTATTGCATTTTAGTTTGTAAACTCCAGTTGAATTATATTTATTTGAATGTTTAATGTGATTATTTAGATATTTCTGTGTTGTGTTATTTGTTTTGTATGCTATCTTGTATTTCAGTTTTCTGAATGAAGTTTCAATTTTGTGAGTATTGGTATTGTGATATGTTAATATTATGTATTTATTCTCACGTGGTGTTTGTGTTGGTTTGTTCTGTTTTTGTTTTACCTTTTTTATCAGTGTGTCTATTATGTTAGGGTTATGTTGTTGTTGTTTTCTAATGCCAAGCGTTTGACAATAAAGTCATTTGACCTCTTGCACTCCAATATTTTTCAAAGATATTATCATGACCAGCCACTGAGGCACAGATTTTGAGGTGTTCCGAATCCATTTCTTGGCTTGAGTTGCACAATGGGCAGTTAGGGACTGATATATTCCAATTCTATGCAGGTGTTTGGCCAAACAATCATGGCCTGTTGCCAATCTAAATGCAGCTACAGACGATTTTCATGGTAAATCGGGAATTAACTGTGGATTTTGATGCAGGGAGTTCCATTTTTTCCCTTGGATTGAGTTATCAAATTTTGTTTGTTGAAGTCTAAGTATGTAGAATGTTAGGGTTATATATATATATATATCGGTATTAACACTTTTTGACGTGTGACTAAACAATTTTATGTTTTTAACAAAGTGTTAACGTGAACTAGAATCAATGAAAAATAATTAATTTAGAAGGAGGAACCAGGAAGCGAAAGCTGGTAGTGTGATGAGTGTTGAACTGCATTTGTGCAGGATCCCAAGCGGAGCGGCTGGCCGTGTTCAACGCCGTGAGGGGCATCGAGAGGGCGCAGCAATACTACTCGTTCCCCAAGAAGGGGAAGGAAGATGTTCACTTCGACCTGGTCGAGATCGAGAAAATTGCGTTTGGCCAGAACTTCAGCGTCACGGTCCACATCCAGGTAAGTGAGTGCCTTCATTCTTGGATTATCAAATCCATCTTCTGCTGCGATGTATGTCAGAAGTAGAAGTACATTCGCTAATATGTTTTCGCGGGATATCAGCCGAGTTAGGATTTTGGAATGCTCCAAACTTTCGACTGCTATCTCTGCAGCCATCTTCAGGGAAGTGATGTCCGAACAGAAAGTCGAAGCCTTTAAACAAGCTACCACGAGAAGCAACACAATAGACTTAGACAGCAAGCAAGAACCGACAAAGAAAGCTTTCATTCCATTCTGCAGGAGCGTCTCACACAAAATAAGCAGAATCCTCCAGAAGCTAAATAGCAAAACCATACATAAGCCACAGACCAAAATCCGGAGTCATCTATGTCAGGTTAAAGACAGTCAGGGCCCAAGGACACCAGGGATTTACAAGATTCCATGTGAGTGCGACGAAGTATACATAGGGCAGACTGGCCGCACAATAGAAGACAGAATCAAAGAGCATAAGAGGAACCTGAGGCTGTATTACCCGGAAAAATCTGCAGTGGCGCAACACGGCATAGAAAAGGAGCATAAAATACTATTTGACCACACCAAGGTCATTAAGAATCAAGCCACTACTGGGAACGTACCATCAAGGAGGCCATAGAGATCAAGCTGGAGAAAAACAACTTTAACAGGGACGGTGGACTGCAGCTCAGTCAGGCATGGACACCGGCCTTGGACCAGCTTAGGCCCTTTTACAATCAAGGTCATGAAGATCACGGACCGAGGACGGCAACCGATTCCAACCGGCAGAACAGGGCTTGCCGCCCGCCAAACTTCACACAGGAATCCCGGGAGGGGCAGAGCTTACGAGGAATGACAATTCCGGCCCCGGATTGGCCGATCCGCCAAGCAATCCCATTTCACCTGAGACAGCCAAACATCTATATAACCTTCGACTTTCTGTTCGGACATCACTTCCCTGAAGATGGCTGCAGAGATAGCAGTCGAAAGCTTGGAGCATTCCAAAATCCTAACTCGGCTGATATCCCGCGAAAACATATTAGCAAACCAACGCCAAGAAAGCCTCAAATCATACATAGAAGTACATTGTCTGGTAACATGTCGCTTTCACATTATGAACTATAAAGAGTCTTTAAATAATATAATAATAATAATACTAAACTGCCCCCATTGAGGGTAGCCCTTACGGACTCAGTATATCCTCAAAAAAATTATTATACATATGTAAACATAGATATTAAATTTTAAAGAAGGGAAACAAAGAAAAGGGTGTGAAAAATTACAATTGCTATTAATGTGGCACCATGTGATTAATTAGGATTTGGCAGGATTTTTAACTCAATTATCACAATGTCATCCCTAAGAGATGTTGGCAGAGCAAACTTTCGTCGAAATTCTTCGAAAAAAGCTGGTATAGTCCCTCGAGCACCTATGAGCAAGCCGAATACCTCAATGTGAATTAAGGCATATTTCAGCTTGAAATAGTTGACTGTAGGCTCATAGATCGACTTCTTCTCAAGGTGGACCTCGGCTGACTGATGACATTCTACTTCAAAACGTATCGTGGGGTCCACAACGATGCCTGTTTAGTGTCAGCATTGTACGCTAAAATATCTACTCGTCTCGTTGACCCATTTTCAGCTAGACAGGAGATTTCTTCTTCTACTATCCAGCCCTTATTTCTTAATGCGACAGCAATTTTGGATCTTACAAAATGATGTCTAGAGTTCCTCAAGAGCAATCCCTGTTCACAGAATCCCAAGACGTGTGCTGTGTATTGACTGTGTATGTCAATAAAATTCCAAAATTATCTGAATAATAATATTGCAGAATTCGGAAAAAAAAAAAAATGAATTTGCTTAGAATATCAGTAATATGTTTCAAGGGAAGATTAACTGCCATATATCGCCAGTGTTAAATTTTCTTGTTTAATGACACATTATCTCAGGAACTGCTAAAGATATCATACTGAAATTTTTATGCAGTAATGATACAAGGTTTCTAAGCAAACTGACGCAGATTTATCAAGAAATACAAGTTGTAAAATAATACTGGATTTTTTAAAAATAAAGCTCATTTTATTTTGTAATTTTTTATATAAAGTGTATTTTCTGATCAAACTAATAGACATACCTAACCTAACAATTAAAAATGAAATAATGTATTTGAAAATTCGGGAGCAACTGGTTTTGAATCAGGCACCTCTCGATCTGCAGTAGAGAAGTCGGGAGAATTGTGTGTCTAGTGGCGCAGACAAATGGCTGACTAAAAATAGTGTATGATACACATGTTAAAAATAAAATGCTATTTTTTAATGCTTGTTTCATAAATAAAAGTTATGGGAATTTGTGAAACATATTTAATTTTTGTATGTTTTTAATAAGAGTTTAGTAAAATTAAATTAGATTATGGTTTATTTAACGACGCTCGCAACTGCCCAGGTTATATAACACTTAAATGCCATTGACCTGTGCCGGGTCGAACCCGCAACCTCGAGCACAAAAGGCCAGCACTATACCGACTGTGCTACTGAGGCCGACAAGAGTTTAGTAAATGACAAACATGACAGAGGCATTGAATTACTGGATAAAACATATAATGACAGAGGATATGCCATCTGCGTGACGCTAATTTGTTTTGGCTTGTGGTCGTCCTGAACGGCAGCCTACTTGGTCTCAGCAAGCCCCCCTGAAGGATGTTTCTATACCAAGTTGCCATAGTTTAAAGACAGAACCTGCTGGATGATTGTTTCTATATTATATGTGAGCAATATCTTGGAAATAATGTATGTATTTATTAACACTATAATTGGGTATACACCCGGTGGCAGTGATATATAATATACAATAATTACAATAAACATGAAATAAAATAAAATAAACGTAAATGAAATGAAATAAAATAAACGTAAATCTATAAATAGTAGATGCAATAAACCTAGGACTATAAATACAAACTATTCTATAATAACGCCTACGATAAGCAAAAGTAAATCTAACTTATAAGTACTTCTATTTCACCCAATTATTACCAATTAAGTAATTACATATTACCTTAATTAATTACAAATCAACTTAATTACATATCATCTTAATTAATTACATATCACATTAATTTATTTACATATCAACTAAATTACATATCATCTTAATTACATATCAACTTAATTATTTTACATATCAACTTAATAATTACATATGAACTTAATTAATTATATATCAACTCAATTAGTTACATGACACAACTTAAATAATTACACTGCACCTCCAATTACATTTTCAGTCTAATCTTCTCAACCTTTCCTTAAATGTATTGATTTTAAGAGGACCACCCTGAAAGATTGCTGCAGGTAAGCTGTTCCAGTCTACTACTGTGCGGTTAACAAAGGAAAATTTTGCCACGTCCATTCTTTGTTTTCTACATTTAAACTTCCTAATATGATCCGCCCTTCCTAAGTATGATGGTGTTGCTAATCTAGCATTGATGTCGGTCCATGCTTTGTGTCCCATTTGTGCCTTAAACAATGCGGTGAGTCTGGTTTTTCGTCGCCTTGATTTGAGAAGTTCCCACCCTAAGTCTTTTACTATCTCCTCACCATGTCCCTTCCCCATTTTGACATATTTTGCTGCCTTGCGTTGGACCTTTTCTATTGAATCGATTTGGTTTTGTCTGTACGGATCCCAACGTACTGCTCCATATTCCATAATTGGGCGAACAAGGGTTTTGTACGCTAATTGTTTTGACTTTCGGTTAGATTTCTTCAGAATACGCATAGAGAAATGTAGTGCTTTCCAGGCTTTCCTTGTGGTATTAGTGACTTGTTCCTCCCAACCCAGTTTGTTACTTAAATATATACCTAGGTATTTACAAGTGTTCACTTGTGGCACCAGTGTACCATTCAGCTGATATCCGAGACAAATTTCTTTATGCGTTCTACAGAAGGATATTGACTTACTTTTACTGACATTGATGCATTTCATTTAACTTTATGATCTTTCACTTTGTTGTTTCAACTTTTGTTTGTTTGTGGAATAGCAGTTAGCATTTCAGTTTCTGATGACCGCATATCGCGTTCTTCTCTCTTTGAAGGACCCGTGCCTCACTTTGTTCTCATTACCAGCGTAGTAACAGTCGTTCTCTTATAATATTGTCATTCCTTGATTCGTGTTTCAAAGTTCTGTGAATTGTTTCACGTGTCGCTTGCAGAACAAGGCCAGCAGCCCGCGCACCATCTCCGTCCTGCTGTCGGCGTCCACAGTCTTCTACACCGGCAACACGGCCCACAGACTCAAGAGGGCGAATGGGGAGTTTGTGGTGCAGCCCAACCAGAGTGAGTAAAGCTAAGTCATGATGAGAAAAGCTCAAACGAAGACATTCCAATATCAATCTGGTTAGGTTACCAGACATCCGGATTTTGCCAGGCATATTTAGGTATGTGTCCTGTGTCCGGCCAGGCATTGCAGAAAATCAGAAATTGTCCAGCTTTTCTCTCTTGTCAATTATCATTGAACCAAAGACAGAAGCCATCTATGTCCGGAGTCCATGTTTGTAAAATTTAATTTAAAATTGTCTGGAGTCCATTAGAGAAATTATGTTTGTAAAAATTAATTTAAGATTCTTTGGAGTCCATTGTATTGTACTTATTTACATTCCATGGTATTCGTACATCGCTTCACAGCTAGAATATGGAACATGTCAAAAAAAATCTTAATAGTACTGCAAAGTCTTAAATATAGTCACAGTCTAGTTGAAATACATACAGAAGAGTTTTACAATATAGTCTACTAGTACAACACAAGGGGTTAGTACCTATCGATACTTAATACAAGACAGAAATATTCATGAAGCATTGTTGAATGTCATTAATTCATTACAGAATAGAAGGCGTGAGAAATTAGGTACTTCTTTAATTTGGCCCTAAATAATCTTATGTTTTGAGTTTGATTTTTTATATCCATAGGGAGGCTATTAAAAATTTTTATTACCATATAACGCACTTCTTTTTGATAGCACGAGAGACTTGCCAATTGAGTATGAAAGTCATTTTTTGACGTGTATTTATGCTATGAACTGTTGAATTAGTTACAAAGTTTTCACGATTACATACAAGGAAGATTATTAATGAAAATATATACTGACAAGCCATGGGCATTATTTGTAGCTTTTTGAAAATGGTCCTACACGATTCCCTAGATTTCGCACCTACTATTATTCTAATTACTCTTTTTTGTAGTAGGAATATACTGTTACTATTTGTGGAATTTCCCCAGAATATTATTCCAAAACTCATTACCGAGTGGAAGTATGCAAAGTATATTGTTTTTAAGGTATTATATTTGTAAAATTTAATGTAAGACTGTCTGGAATCTATTAGAGGAATTATCTTATGTGGATTTCCATAAATATTTATTGGGTGACAAACAATATTCCTTGCAAAAACAAATTGGATCATTAGAAAGTACCAACAATCTGGAAACTAAATGAAGTGTAAGACCATAAGGTTGTTAATAATGTGTACAGTAAAACAGTGAAATTAATTAATAGTTATTAGCAATTCTGTATCAGTTTTACATTATACTAAGACTGCAATTTACTTTATTATATGAAATATTAAAAATAAGTGTCACATTATCAATTTCAGCTTTTTTGTGGAAAATCCTGTTTTTTTTTTTTTTTTTCAGATAAAATATCGTGCTTTTCTTAGGTTCCTATTAGTTTATTGACCTTTGTCGAGCCATTGCGTTCCACAAGATACTTGTTAAATAGGACCACGTATTCCTTTCCCTGTTATAAATTTTATTCGACCAGAGAGTAGACCAGTGTGAACTATGCTTTGTTCGCGTCTTGTTTTTTTTTTTTTTTTTAATTGCGTTATTTTATGACGTTTATGCTATGTTTATGTAGTATCTGAGTGAGATGAAGGTGACAATGCCAGCGAATGAGTCCAGGGTCCAGCACCGAAAGTTACCCAGCATTTGCTCTTAATGGGTTGAGGGAAAACCCCAGAAAAAACCTCAGCCAGGTAACTTGTCCCAAACAGAATTTGAACCCGGGCCCCCTCATTTGACAGTCAGATGTGCTAACCGTTACTCCACAGCGTCTTGTTAATCCAGTATAGTTGCAGAAGGCCTGCCTCTGGTCAGCTGGAAGGATGTTACTGTGAAACATACGTATTATTTAGGTTTTAACATTGCAGGATTCAAATGATGGCGCTCCCCCCTCCCCAGAATTCAAAAGTGTTTCTCCATCAATGAGAGTTTTTGGAGTCAAGTAGAATGCAAACTGATGGTCTGTTGCGTTGCAGGGGAGACGCTACGCATCACCGTGTCTGCCAGTGAATACCTGGACAAGCTGGTGGACAAGAGCCTCATCAAGATATACGCCATTGCGAGCGTCAAGGAGACGAACCAGACCTGGAGCGAGGAGGACGACTTCCCTCTGCAGAAGCCAAAGCTGAACATACAGGTGTGTTGTACACATACTTAGGTACCTCAGGATTGTTCTTCGGTAGAGTTTTTGACTAATTAATAATTTGCATCTTTCCTCGTGTGTTGAAACCTTTTCCATGGCTGTGTTTTTCACTGGGAACTTACTGTCATTACTATTGAAGTTACCATTATTATTATTATTATTATTATTATTATTATTATTATTATTATTATTATTATTATTATTATTATTATTAAGAAAGATTGTATTAGAGATCTTGGTGTCTTACTTGATTCAAAATTATATTTCCATGATCATGTGCAATATATTTATACCCATTCGTTAAGAATGCTTGGTCTAATTAGGTCTATAACTTATTCTTTTTCCACTCCTATGTGTTTATTAACTTTATACTATACATTGGTTAGATCCAAGCTTGAATATGCATCTGTTGTATGGAACTCCATTATTTCCACGGACTCGGCTAAATTGGAGAATATTCAAAGAAAATTTATTTCCTTGTGTTCTTATAGATTTTTACCAAATTCCGATTATAACTATGAGATTAAATGCAATTATTTCAATTGCGGTAGTTTGTTCACCAGACGTCAGGATCTTGATTATTATTTTTTTGCAAAGTCATTAAGGGTGATATTGATTGTGAATCTTTCATAAGCAATATCAGTCTTCGTATTCCTGCTAATGGTTTAAGATTTCATAAATTGTTTTATAATAGGAATCCTAAATCTCTCTCTCGGTCTGCAGATGCATTAAATATGCTAATTTGAACTTGGATCTATTTAATGTGTAGTAATACTTTTGAGTTTTTATGTCAGTTTTATTAATTTATGCCATTTGTTGAGATATGTATCATACTATTCTCGTCATTTGCATAGCTTTACAATACTACTTATATGATTCCAGTCTTCATGTATATGATTTCTTTAATTCATTTGTAATTCATTTTATTTAATTGCCATTATTTTAATTATCTCACTGTACTAATTTTAATAATTATTTGTATGTATTATTTGTATTTTGGTATCTATTCATTTCGTCATTACTGTCTATTTGTATTTGTTTGTAATTTTAATAATCATTTGTATGCACATTTGTTATTCCTTGTTCATTGTAAATCTTGTGCTAACTTTTATCTTGTGCTAAACTGTTATTGGCCGTAGGCTGTTGTACAGCACAATAAATATTAATAAATAAATTATTATTATTACTATTATTATTATTATTATTATTATTATTATTATTATTATTATTGTCACTACTACAAACGTGTATTGCAGATCCGGGGCACGCCGCAGGTTGGCCAGGTGTGCCAGGCAGTGTTCTCCTTCCAGAACCCTCTGAACATCGCCCTCACTGACTGCAGCTTCAGTGTGGAAGGCCCAGGACTCCAGCGCCCTAAAATCGTCAAGCACAGGTGAAGCAAAGAAACCGACATCTTCTATAACTTATTCTTTACTACTTACAAATTACTTTTAAGGAACCCGGAGGTTCATTGCCACCCTCACATAACCCCACCATCGGTCCCTATGCTGAGCAAGATTCATCCAGTCCCGACCATCATATCCCACCTCCATTTTAATATTAACCTCCCATCTATGTCTTGGCCTCCCCAAAGTCTTTTTCCCTTTGGTCTCCTAACTAACACTCTCTATGCATTTCTGGATTCGTCCATACGTACTACATGCCCTACCTATCTCAAATGTCTGGATTTAATGTTCCTAATTATGTCAGGTGAAGAATTTCTCCATTGTCCTGTAACTTCATCCCTCTTAGCCCCAAATATTTTCCTTGGCACATTCTCGAAGACCCTTAACCTCTGTTCCTCTCAAAGTGGGAGTCCAAGTTTTATAACTTTACAGAACAACTGGTAATACAACTGTTTTATACATTCTAACTTTCAGTTTTTTTGAGAGTGGACTGGATGACAAAAGCTTCTCAACCGAATAACAGCAGGCATTTCCCATATTTATTCTATGTTTAATTTCCTCTAGAGTGTCATATCTGTTACTGTTGCTTCAAAGTATTTGAATTTTTCAACCTTAAAGGATAAATTTCCAATTTTTGTATTTCCATTTCGAGACATAATCATATACTTCGTTTAAATTGATTCTTTACACAAGTAATTTGATGCACAAAATAATCTTGACGGCATCAGCCCAAATGTCTTCAGATTTCTTTAAATGAATTCTATAAATTGTGGTTTGTTTTTCTCTTCCTGCTCAGCACCATTTCTAAGGGATCAGTTCTGATATAGGTGAAGCTTGTCAGATACTTCTCTGACTGAAGTAGGATGGATCAGTTTCACCTGTCAGACTTGGACAATCATTGCATATGTAGGGTGCACAATGGGGCAAAGCAACCCTAAATTCAAGGATCCATCCCGGGTCTTATCCTCAAGAAACCAAGCCACAGGATGTCTGCTTTGTAATGCATTGTTGTGTTTCAGAGATGTGAAGCCTGGAGAACTGGTGACGTTCACGGAGCATTTCCGCCCCAAGAAAGAGGGTCCCAGGAAAATTCTGGGTGCTTTCAACTCGAAGCAGATAACAGAGATCGAAGGCGCCACCACCGTGAACACGAGGCCACAGTAGACAGAGCTGCATGCATTTGTGTGTGACTGTACTCCATACGCCACATTTATTTTAATGTAACTGTAAACTGAGAGGCAAGAGGTTTGACCCAACCATGGCTGGTGCAACCTGGCAACACGTCTGAAGCTGCTTGAATGGGTACACAATCAAATTTTCGCCAAATTCAACATTTACAAGACTTTTCAGCACTTGTCAATACTTTGCAAGCTGTATTGTCAAATCACTTACAATACTTTAAAAGTCCTCGATTGTGTTGAAAATAAGTAACATGTTCTAGTAATGTAATTGATCAAAGATTTGACAATTCTTTAAAGGAATTGACTGATGGGATTTGAAAAAATTTTGTCGGCTAGAAACACAAAAAAATGGCATCCAGGTTAAGGGAAGTTTGCGAGTTATATGAATTCAACCCTTGACCGAAGCCTGTATGCCGTGGATTCTGTGGAGCACCACAATAAAATGAAGAAAATAATGCATATGGGGACACTGCGAGGCAGATGATATATAGGCCTATACATGTATTTTTTATGAACAAGATTCTAACTTATAACTTAGGCAAATACTAATCGTAAATATTTTGTTTTAAAACTATTTGAAATCGTAATATTCTTGTTTTAAGGTGCTGTACAGTTAAGTAATACAGATATTGTTTTGTATAGCCTTGTTATTCTCTAAAGGATTTACGTAATACTTGGTAGGCAGGGCTGGGCAAAATACTGACATCCAAGTATTTCAAATACAAATACAAAATACTTCAAATAATTGTATTTGAAATATAAATACAAAATACTTTCAAAAATTAACCAAAATACATTTGTATTTGAAATACTCAAAATACATTTGTATTTGAAATACTCAAAATACATTTGTATTTCAAATATTCGATACAATATATAGGCCTAAAAATAATAATATTACCGTACTGAAAATCTAAAATATTATATTAATATTAAACGAATTTTTACCTCGAAGTTTTATATAAACACTGTAACTGAACTTCTTCCTTTTCCCAGTCATCAATGAAATTATGCTACATATGAATAATTACTGCTCCCTTTGAAAACAACCAGTTCCTCAAATGTTCATAAGATAAGGATCCCCTTGCTTGTGAATGAATAAATCCTGCAAAACAGAACACACTTTCTACAGGTGCAGAGGAACAGAAACTTGTATTATATTTATAAAAGCTTGTTTCACTGTTGGGTAATTCTCTAGAGTGCACAGGGTTGTCCCTTTGCCATTGAAGAATTGTATGAGCTCATACTCCGCAGTAGACAAGTTCTTTTTTTTTTTTGCTTTTCAAAGTCTGTTTTACTTGAGTTGAAAACATAAAACTGACCAAAGATGTAGCAGACAACTGCTCAGCTGATTTCACACACATATTCTGTGTCCTCTTCTTATCATTTAGTGAGGCAGTGTCAGCTAGCCATCTCCTTCAATGATGTGTGGAGCAAGCTGCCAGAATAGCTCAATTTTTTTCTGGGAGCAGATCAAACATCACTTTATATCTTGATGAAAGTGAACTTACCAGGATTGGAGTTACTTGGAATAGATGGCGTAGATTACTAGGTAACAGAATATGTAATCTGTTTTTAAGGGAAATTAATGTGGACAAAGGTTGGCCGTAATAGCACGTCTTCTCATTTTGCATTAAATCAAGGGCTACGGCAATGGGTTTCAGAACTGCACAATATTCTTCAAGGTACTGAAACTCAACATCTTTGAAGGTTGGCAATCCCAGTTTTTCACATATACTGTTTATATCATGTTTGAATTGCAATATTTGAGAGATTGAGTCATAAAGAGAATTTCATCGAGTTGGGCAAGGAAACTTTAATGAATATTTCAAGACATCTGATATAATTTCTGAGTATTTGAATCGCCTAGACGCATTCCATAATGCTGAACATTTAGCGAGTGTTGGGTGATGGATCCTTGATGCTGCTGGAAATTTCTTCATGGCATTAAGGAAATCAGTTGTGGCAAGGAAACTAAGTGTATGGCTAGCACATCTGAAATGGGTAGGCAAATAAGACAAAAGTTCATTCTTCAAATCCAAATCCAAAACTTGAAGAACAAGAAGAAAAAAAAGTATTTTGAGTATTTGAAATACAAAATACATCAATTTTATGTATTTAAATACAAAATACTTTCGAAAATCCTTACAAATTACAAAATACAAAATATAAATGTATTTCAAATACTGCCCAGCCCTGTTGGTAGGTAGGCCTACATAGGTTACAATGAACTTGAATGACGGGTTTTAAAATCTTGTCAAACCTTTAGCAATGTGAAACAGTCTTTGACAATTCTTTCTTCAATATTGATCAGTCTTTGACAAGATTTCTTGTAAAGTATTGAATTGGAAGAACAATTTGATCGTGTGTAAGCAGTTCAACATGTTAAACATTATTGCGCTGGACTTCCTGAGGCGAGACATAGAATTTGTGGTGTTGTGCAGAGTTGTCCCGTTTCCCCTGTCCTCACTGCCTGATTTCTCTAATCATCACTTCGCCATCATTATCAAGCCACATTCATAAATTCTACTTGGACTTGACAAGTCTAGAACAAAGGTCTCCAGCATGCAAATCACATGCTCTAGACATTTAGGTAACTGCACACCTACATTCAGTTTTCCATTTCTCAATGTTTCATCATCCCTTGTACCACAGCTTCTTGGATGATCGCTCCTCCAACTTCTGCTGTCACAGCTCCCGTAGGAAATTTTAACAGACTGCAATCTTACGTGTTGTCTGCAGGGTTGTGATGCAGAACACCAGAGGATCATGGGTAATGATAGATGAAATATTACATTTCATATTCGAAATCATTCATATTTCATAGTGGTTTGGTAAAATGTTCATATTTCATAAAAAAACTTCGATTTTTATGTTATTTTATTTTATTTTTTTATATATATTTTGCACGATTCTTGTCTAGTCCGTTAATATTTTTATGAAATACCCCTGAACCAGACTTTCCAGACAGTATAAGGAGACAATAGAGAAGTTTTCCAGGAAACACTTGAAAATCCAAGCCATCCATTCCAACAACATTCCGAGCTTCGCAAGGGCAATTGAAATCTCCAAATTTCCCTTTAGAGTAATTGATTAACTAGCGGACTTACTCGTGTTAATTATGTTAGTCTGTGCGGCTTTCAGCTGTTTCGGTGCTTCATCACACCATCCTCAGACTCTACTAGATCTCGGCGTCATCTCGAACTTCTCTGCCTGTTGTGTGGGTGCGTTTGATTGTTGAAAAGTGGAGTCAAATAGTGTGTGTGTACTGAAATTAACACACACATACACAACACATCTAACCACCCCACACAACACAAACATGCTGCATTCAGGACAATGGTACACAGATTACTCAACATACCCATGAGCCAACAACACTGCAATGAAGAAGTGAACACAGTCAAATACATAGCACAAGAAAATGGTTACAACCCAAACATAATAGACAACATCATAAGGAAGACAAAACAAAAACTTAACAACACAAAAACACACAAAACAATACAAACACAAGAACACAAGAAATACATCACACTAACATACGAAAACAAAAACACACACAAGATCTCATCCTCATTCAGAAAACAGAAATGCAACATAGCATACAGAACAGAAAACACACTGCAAAGACATCTCAACACACAAACAAATAAATACAACCACACAGGCGTATACAAACTCACATGCAATAGTTGCGACAGTTTCTACATTGGACAGACAGGCAGATCATTCCAAACTCGATACAAAGAACACATTAAAGGAATAACCAGAGAACACAATACATCTACATACGCCGATCACATAACCAATGCTAACCACACATACAATAACATAAATGCGGACATGGAAATCCTACACACGAGTAAGTCTGCTAGTTAATCAATTACTTATATTCAAGTGTTAAAAGTAGTGTACGCAAGATTCAAAATGGATTCCCTTTACAGTCATTGAACTCGTAGCATCAATGAATTCTAGAAGCCAAAACAAAATAAGTGGTTCCTTTTCCACCTTTGCTTCTTCTTCCGAATTCAGTGAAAGTCTTTTCAATGTTGCCATGTCTGCTTGTATGAGCCTACATGTAAATCAATGTTTTAATTGGGTTCAACAATCAATTTTACTGTGTACTTAATTCTCCTCTTTCTTTTTCTCTGTCTTTTCAGTGTAAAAATTGAGTCGTCTCATTGTTGCATCCAAGTAAGGGTTGATGATTCTGGCAGTTTGTTAATTATGCAGATTTATAGTAAGTTATTTTATTTGGTTGCATATTAAATATAGAAAAAGTATTAATCTCTAACGACTTATTTTGTAAATAATAATGTAAACCTACTGCAAATGGTTTGGGAACGAAGATATTTTGGCATTGAAATGTCTATTTCATATTTTCATTACTTACTTACTGGCTTTTAAGGAACTCGGAGGTTCATTGCCGCCCTCACATAAGCCCGCCATTGGTCCCTATCCTGAGCAAGATTAATCCATTCTCTATCATCATATCCCACCTCCCTTAAAATCCATTTTAATATTATCTTCCCATCTACGTCTCGGCCTCTCTAAAGGTCTTTTTCCCTCTGGCCTCCCAACTAACACTCTATATGCATTTCTGGATTCGCCCATACGTGCTACATGCCCTGCCCATCTCAAACGTCTGGATTTAATGTTCCTAATTATGTCAGGTGGAGAATACAAAGTGTGCAGTTCTGTGTTGTGTAACTTTCTCCATTCTCCTGTAACTTCATCCCTCTTAGCCCCAAATATTTTCCTAAAGACCTTATTCTCAAATAACCTTAATCTCTGTTCCTCTCTCAAAGTGAGAGTCCAAGTTTCACAACCATAAAGAACAACCGGTAATATAACTGTTTTATAAATTCTAACTTTCAGATTTTTCGACAGCAGACTGGATGAATAAAGCTTCTCAACCGAATAATAACAGGCATTTCCCATATTTATTGTGTGTTTAATTTCCTCCCGAGTATCATTTATGTTTGCTACTGTTGCTCCAAGATATTTGAACTTCTCCGCCTCTTCAAAAGATAAATTTCCAATTTTTATATTTCATATGTTCATACTTTTCCAAAATAAATTTCATATGTTGGGAAAAATTTCTTCATATTGTGCTGGTCTGCAGTGATGGTTTTGAGGAAGCGATGACAATTTGTTGCATCTGTGGGTTCAGAGCAGGTAACAGGCCTGGACCTGGCAGAGTTCCTCGCTGTGAAGGTCAACGTGTTGTCTAGTTGCACCAGCCCTCTGGTGACAGTATTAACACAATATGTTGTTTGGTCCTGACATTGATTTTTATGACTGTTGTTCATCTCACAAACTGTTCAATTGCATATTTAAACAAATATTATTAAGCTATATATATAAATTGTATCTTTTTTAGTTTTGTAATTCAAACAAATAAATAACACACAATGTCGAAGTAATTTGACAAGTCCTGACTCAGTGCGTTGGTGGGAGCTACCCCTGCACTTCTGCACATATCTGATGTAATGTGCCGACCAGTACTTCAGCGTGCAGCTCATAATGATAAGGACGCTAGTTCGAGTCTCACACCATGCTGGATGGATCTACGATATATTCTACAAATTTCGCCTTCGTTGTTTCTTCATACAATGTGTGAAGAGAAAAAAAAAACAGATCACTGTCGTTTGTAATTCTATTGAGGTCGACACCTTGCAGTTTGTGAGGTGCAATATGTTGGAACTGCATTGCAGAACAGCCAGCGTTATGAACTGACTGTAATTTCAGCACAAGACTTTGAGTACTTATAAAAATATAAATGTAATACGTTATTATAGCGGATGCTTGCTTCATTAGTAATTTTTAGAACAAAGAAGCATGTATCAGTTATCAACAAGTACTAACATTCCTTGGTCACTCAATAAATTGCATTGTTGCCTATTTTCAGTAAGAAAGGCTCAGATGACTCACCTAGATATGTAGAAGTGTCACACCTAACCTTTCGTTAATGTTTCCCAGAAACAGGTACCGCAGTTTCGAGGATCTGCTGTAAAATAAGGGTGGCATAGTTATGAATAGCAAAGGGACTAAGGGATCACTCTTTTTATACTAGTTCCTGTTAGTGTTGCTGTTGTTGTTATTATTATTATTGTTATTATTATTATTGTTGTTATTATTATTATTATTATTATTATTATTATTATTATTATTATTATTATTATTATTTTGGCAAAGAGAAAACGAAAGTCATGGCATTTTCGGGAGCGAACCCAATTCCAAGTAAGATCATGATAAATAATACTTTAATTGAACGTGTTAATTCATTTAACTATTTAGGTTATAACCTCTCTTACATCACTGATGAAGATATGTCAAACAAAATATCTAAATTTATAAAAATCACTGGCGTCATTAACGCCGTCTTCAAATCCCCCATGTTCAGAAACATACAAGGCTAAAGGTATATAAAACACTAGCTCGACCGGTCCTCACTTACGGTAGCGAGGCATGGACAATCAGAAAAGCTGATGAGCAAAGGTGACGACAGCGAAAATGAGGTTCATGAGACGAACAGCGGGTGCTCTTTGCTGGAACACCGTAAAAATGTGGACATATTGCAGGAACTCAAAATGGATCGTATAGTTAATTTTGTTCAACAATATCGACTTCAGTGGAAGAAACATGTCGAAAGGATGGATCGCACTAGATGGCCTAAACAGATTCTTACTTATGTACCAAGAGGAAAGAGGAAATTGGGAAGACCACGCAAGCGCTGGCATGAGACCGTAACAGATCCTGTAGGGTCTAATACGTGAGGGATATGATGATGATTATTATTTTGGTAATTTATTGGAATACTCTCCCTTGGGGGGGAAAGGAACTGGCCAGCGTACCCCATTATCCCCTGACTTGCAAATATAGGATACCTCTGCCCGTTAGACAGAATTGTAAAAGGTAAAGGTATCCCCTTTATATGCATGGGGGCATGGAGGTACAGCTCGATGCTTTCTTGACCTCGCCAATAGACTGAGGTGGTGACCGCTCTTTATCCTCGGGGCTGAGTGAATTCTGTTGCCATTTTGGAAATTTTGGTAACGAGAACAATCTGACATACCCGAATCGAGGCTCCAGTTGCTGCACGAACTGGGCCACGTGCCGCTGCTGTCAGGCATCTGTGTATGTTTTTATTGTGATTAATTTCCTCGCTCTCTTATTTAACTGCAGTGCAGTACTGTCTTTCTCCGACGAGTTTAGCCCTGGACCTCAGGTATTCTTGCCATCGGTGCGGGGGTTGCAGGTAGATTCTTTTGTTGCTACAGCCAAGCCGAGCCGAGCGGAGTGGGAAGTATTAATCGTCCAAAAATATGCAGTCTTCAGTTTGTAGTAGTGTGTGAATATTTCATATACATATTGTTTACCTGGGCCTATATGGTTTTGTTATTAATATATTAAATATACTGTTGCAATTTTTGCTCAAACATCTCCCTGTTGTTAGCTATGTTAATATTATATGAATTACTCATATTAAATATTTCACCGTTACAAGTCATTTTTAAGGAAACATGCTATGGAAAAGTTTTTAGTTTTATTCTATTGGAATTTTAGAATATATGTGATTGGTACCATGAAAAACAGATTCCTATAATGTCATGCGAAAATCATTTGTTGGTGACATATTAAAATACAAATCAAGTAGTTTTAGTTCTCAAGTGAGTTCAGTAGTACAGTATATTTAAATTGATTACTTTACAAATTTAATTCAATTCTACTAATCACTAAATTTTATACTATGATTCTCCTTTTCATTTATAGTATTGTAGTTTTATTATGATTTTTCTTTTTTATTTATTTTATTGTATTTGTATTTCTGGTGATGTGATGGCCTTAACTTCACCAGGATAATAAAATAAATAAATTAATTAGTTAATTAAATTTTCTACAGTACTTTTCTTCTCTGAACACGTAAGTACGAATGGTTGTATCTCTATCTCGCCAAAAATACGTTAGAAAACTAACAGCCTTACTGGTCTCGTAAATTGGGCGAATGTTTTCAGTATGATTGTACTTCCTTCCAGACTGCCGCTGTCACTGTCCCCTCCCACTCCACTACTGCGCTAGACTAGTCGGAACCCATTCCTCTCAGGACTAAACTCCTCAGAGGATGACAGTACTTGTAATTTGTTCACATGACCGCATGCCGCTACAAACTCTTATGTATTTACATTTAGTGTTTTATAATTGGGGTTTGTGTATATTGTTACTGATATGCTGCCTAATTATCTCTGTGAGTACCTACCATATTATGTAGCCTTTCAGATGAATTTGATTGTGCATATACATATTTTTGCACACTTAAATAACTGCATCACATTTTTACAAATATACACTAATACAACATACTGATGTTACTAGTCACGATGTATGAAAAAAACTGGCTATCCTACCCGATGATCCCCTGGCTTAGTTGCCTCACAAGTGATGGCTTATTAGTATTACGAGATTGCAAAACGAAGTTAAACTGAATTTAAAGTACTGTATGCTTACTTATTGAAATTATTCTTCACTAGGCCAACACTAAAACATGCTTGCTGTTTGCCTATGTATACTTACTAACTGTCCGAAAACTAGTTGCAATGGGTAAATTCGCATATTGTGATCATTTCTAATATTATTCATCTCTTTACGGAAACATATGTTTGAGAGTGGAATGAATGTTATTAGTGGGTTATAATGACATTCTCATCATATTTCTTTATTTTCAAATTCAGCAATAATGTTATTTATGTAGGCCATGCAAAAGCAATTGGTTCTGTGGAAATTAATGCAGGTTTGGCAATGAGTTTTACAACAGTGACTGATTTATGCTTTAAGAAGAAAGATGGTTCCTTTCCCATTTCTGCAGTCATATGGCAAGAGGGATAAAATCTCAGGCTAAAATTTTGAAAAGTACAAATAGAACGGTCTATAATAATTTTATTAGTTTTCCTAAGACTATTTTTTCTTTCTTATTTCTTTTTTTTTCCCCACGTGAAGTCTGCTGTTTAATTTATCACATTATTCTGCATAATAAGGTAAGGTATGCATTGAAAATAAACATTTTGGTTGCTATAGTAACCATCGTGTTCTATCATTTGCTACCCATTATTTATACAGTCACTTGATATTGTGATTTTTCTTTCCACTCATATTCACTCGCGAATTTGTCCAGTTTAAGGAAACACTCCACTAAAAATGACAACTTTATCCCTAATCTTCTTTTTTTTTCAAAACCAAATTTTGAGAGCATGTTTACTATGTAAAGAACTAACAAAATTCAAATTTTGAACTCCCGAATGTTTTTGATTTTTTTTATTATTTTTTAAAATATTTCCAAACCCAAGTTTTTAGTAGAAGATTTCAATTTTTAAGCTTCGTTTTTTTTTTCTTTTTGTTATATTCACAAGACATAGGGAAACATTTCTATGCATTAATTTGATGAAATATGTCATTTATTCACTTTGAAGAATTTTTTTGAAATTTTTAAAATATTATTTTTCCTATAGGCTAATTTATGAGAAAAAAAATAAACTAGCACCATTTCTCACAAAATAAATGCATAGAAACATGCAGCTACTCATAAATACTTGCAGTAAAAATTTCATCCAGGTTGATTAACATTTGGCATAAAGTTGGTGTTGAATAAAGAAAAATGAACTTACGCAAAAATGAATTTGAAAGTAAAATGAATATTTATGTAAATTAAAATTCTCCTACGCTACAGTCATTTAGTAACTTCAAAGATCCAAGTTTAAAATAAAACGTTACTGGAATTGTTACCACAAATTTGTAAAAAAGAATTCTTTGATGAAAAAATAATTTTGACAGCTCTTTAAATGCAACACCTACATACAACCTTAAGTAAAAAAATAAATATATTTGTAATCAGAATTGAACTAAATCCATTTGGGTATGAAAATATACATTCTAAAGAAGTGAAATAGCCAATAAAATGTTTTTGAAATTTTTTTATGACTTTCAGCGGAGTTTCCCAGTAACTTGTATACTGCTCCTTATTGCTCAGCTGATATTGTAGCCTAGTTCGTTACGAATCGTTTTACACCACTTCAAACGTTCTATCTCCAGTTACACTGCCCCTACTGCCGTGCAACCCCCCCTCCCCCATAATTCGTGCCTCAACTTGTATCTCTAGATGTCGTCACCCGCTCCATCTCAAGGTGACATTGATTCTTCGTTGGAATATGTCTTGTAGTTTAGAAATTATAGGTGCTGGCAAAACTGGCCTGAAAATATGTCGATCGACTTGCTGGGATGGCACCCTCGGACAGGAGCGAACTTACAGACATATTCATATCAAAACTCAAGAAGAAAGTCATTAAAGTTATTCTGGAGTGGGACGCCATTGTGTCTTTTATTTTATAAGTAGGTACCTCCACTCTAGGCAGGAGGGTTAGAGCGTGAGTTTTTGTGAATCACTATCTGATGTCTTCAGGCGTACGAACGCCACCGCAAGCTTGTACTGACCACAGTTGGCCTTGGAGAAGATGTTAGAGGCCAGCCGAGGCTCACATCGTAGTCCTGCAAGTTTTTTGCGTTGGTATCAGGATGCCGACATCCTCTGTGTGGTCACGTCTCCTGAATTCGCCAGCGGAAGGAAGGAATTCCACTCGAAGGACGCCATTGTGATCAGGTGCGGCATACCTTCTGGCCCGCAGACCGCTTCCGTGGTATTCAGTCTGGTGGTCGAATGCTCTTCAACTCTACTGCCTCATAGACCAACAGAACAGAAAGTATATCTAAAATAGCGTCAAATTTTCAGAGCGCGCGTGTTCGAGATGTACTTGCTTCTTGGTATCAGACTACATTATCGATAATATAAATTTTTTTTTTTTCTCGTGTGAATGTGAACCCTATTACGAAAGAAGTCTGTCTTCTATAAGTGGCGACAAGCAATGCGATATAAGCCTTGCACTTAGGATTCGTGAATCTGATGCTGACAGATGGGCCATCTTGCCTCAGTCCTGACAGAGCCAGATCCCATTCTGGTAACCCAGAGTCCCAACCCCTTGCATCCTGTATCCTCATCGAATACACATGCTACCTCCGAGACTACCCAGTTTTAACTATTGCAGTTGATAGAAGAATTGAGGTGATAGAGGAATTATGAGGGCAATGGGAGTACCGCGAGAAAAGCTGCAAGTCCGCCTTTTCCCCCCACTACAAATTTCATCAACATCGGGCAAGGGATGTAATACGAGTCGTCTGGATGGAAGACCAGCGTAGTCATAGACGGGTCTACAGTGTAGATGTTGAGAGCGTAAGATGTGTGTTCTGGTTGAAGATCGGAAACGTAGAGACTTTCTGAATGCTCTACTTGGACCCCAGAACTGGAAGTTGGACCTTAAAAAATCCAATTTATTGCACAAGTAGCTGTGTTGCACTTGTTCAATGTATTTTGTCCGCAACTTTTTTCGTTCACGCACCAATGGAGTGTAAGAATATAGGCCTACTCAGTTTTACCCAATCAAAGCCAACTATCAACTAGTGTCTTGTCGTACCTGATGTTCATTTGTTTAATATCTGATGTTCAGATGTTAAATATTTCCATATTCATTCGTCACAATACAGTGGGCCGTGATATTGCCTGATGGTCGTGCAAGGAAATGTAAGTATTAAATATCTTAATTTATAAATTATTTAGTAATATATTCGCGAAATAGTCTTATTCAAATATCACAAGAGTTCTCATTTGTCGATAATCCACTACGTAAATGAAAGTACCTAGTTCAAAATAAAATGTTATAACCTCAAATATTTGTTTAATTTCGCCGTTTCACTAATCATAATTTCTACAGCTATTGTCAAATGTTTACATGAATTTCATATTGCAGGAGGCCAAGGCCATGCCAGTCAATGAAATACATATTATATTAAGTTAGCAACTTAAATATTGTATTTAGTAGTAATATAATTATGTTATCTTCTTTTTATTATTCGAGAAATAGTCTCATTCAAATGACACGCGAGTTCTCATCTCTTTGGATAATTCACTCGCGCAATTTTATCCTGTGTTCTGTTGTATGTTCGTGAAAATGCAAGCTGATAATATAATTATCTTTATACAAGGGACCTAAATTATGAATGGATTAGTTATGGGTATCGGCGCATGGATCATTTCTACCGTGAATAATACAGCGCAACCTCTTGTTTATGGATACAATATTCGCAGGGATAAAGTGAGGAATAACCGCCCCGGTTAACATTTTTCTACAGAAGAAGCTACAAGGCTGGCGATGAAAATTTAAAGGTGAACTGTACAATAACACGGAAGTACTGCTATTAAATGCAGACATAATATGGTACGATATAACTCTGTCTACACCAGTTTTGTCGGTCAAATGCCACTACCAACCACGTGCTGCTTTCTAGATAGATTCGGGACAGTGGCATCTGCTTGTTGGACAAAAAATTGCAACTGAGTCATAAAGGTTCGATCAGATCGGTTAGTTGATGGGTTTTCTTGGTTTTTGCGCTGGCTGTTGTAAAGATCATGCTGAGTTAATGTGATGGGGATAAGTGGGTGGATAAACATTTAATTTAGTCTTTGAAGGCAAGAACGGAAAAGTGATTAACAATATGAAGAGGAAAGCAGTGCATTTCGTATCAAAAGGAGCATCTAAGCTGAACTGAAGGTATTATAGAGATTTCTTAGAACTTTTAGTCACTCAGTGAAATGATGCGGAATCCACAACAAACATTTATCACTCTATAATATTGAAGACAGGATTTTACTAATTTTGCTGTGTAAAGTCAAAATCTTACTGATTGAAATTAAAGACACTTCATTAGTTTGGTGTGAGATATTTTTTAAACAGTATTTTTTCAAGGACTTGCTGAAACATGCCATTACGTAGGCTATGTACACACTATTGTACCAATGCTCCCAAATTTTTACCACTCCTTAAATAGGTTCAGATCTGTACGAAATTTATAGAATTATTTATTTTTGTGAATATTTAGTAATTGAATAATGTTTAAATTCTTATTACTAAACATTAATATTAACCCAACATAAAATTTTTTACAAACTAGCTCAAGTTTGAAGCTACATTAAACGTTCCAGAGTTTCAGCATAACGGTACATTCATAAAAAGTGTGGCAAGTTTCAGACCTCTAGATTTAATAGTTCACATGCTATGTGTATCTAAAGGTGAAAAAAAAAAATAGATTGCGGAAAACTGCAGCAAATATACTTAAAAAAGTGGTATGGCAAACACGTTGCTTCATACCGGTATATATTTTTTTTAAATTTCTTAGTAAATTCGCACATGAAGAGAGATAAATTATATGTTCTTGTTCAGGAAGGCGCGCTTTGTGAAAATGAGAGTAGAAAAATAATTTTCATCACCACCTGCCCTTAAGCACTATAAATTCTGTAATTCTGTGTAAGAACAGATTCGCTCATGGCGGATTATAACGGCAACATAAATTATTGCATCATCCTTCAAAATCTGTAAATTTTGTACTTGGCAGAGTGGGGAGTAAATTTATTCCATTGAATAGCAGGTAGTGTGCACCCACAATGTTTGTTGATGTGTTGCATTTCTATTGCGTAATATTGCATCTTCTTGTGACTGAACTACCTTATCTGGAGGAACAAACGTTGTGTGGAAAATCACCCTGTTTGTTCTGTGTCTCACTACGGCCTGGGAATAGCCCTGATCTCAACTGTATTCAGAATTGTTGTATTATGCTGGAGTCAAAATTTTACAGAAGCCCAATAACAAGAAAACATTGCAAGAAGTATGAACCACGTGTGGTAGAGTGCAATGAACTTTGATCTCATACACAGTAAGAGCTATTCCATCTCAAATCGACCGAAATATAGAGAAAATTGACCTTACAATTTCTAAATACAATGAAACTTTTTCTGTCCGTAGACAACTATGATACAATGCTTTGTGCAAAGTTTGAGGGATCAGAACTTCATAGTGTTTAAATTAAAAATATTTAAATTTATCGTATTTTCATAAAATTAGCAACTTTAAACAGTTGTGGCTCCGAAACCCTTTCACCCAATGATCAAAATCATGGTTTATTTTGATGCTGAGAAATTTAAGTTTATATTGACATTTAAACAGATTTTCTTACTTTTTATGGAAATGGAGAAATTTAGATTTTACTTCATTAAGACGCCTTTGCCAAGGAAAAATTATTTTAAAAATATGTAGTTAGATTCCTCATTGAAAGTACAAATAAACACATATTTTTTACTTATGGTACGTTGATAAGAAAGTATTGAAAAATCAAATAAAGAAAATAAATAGTACGCGCGTGAACTAACCAGCTGACTGTGAGACGGGAGCTAGCCTGGGCAAGCAAGGCCAGGAGACATAAACACGTGATGTGTCGTCTAGCAGTCATGGCTGTGCTAGCTTTATCACAGGTTTTCATAAACACAGGAGTAAAATGAGCCCAACGCTCGCTTATCATCAGCTCTCGGCCAGTGCGTGCGGTACTGCGCCGTTCAAGTCTAGGCGTGTGAAAATAATCTATTTAATACCCTCGAAACTTATTGCCGAGCCACTAAGCAAACAATGCCGAATCCCACTTAATAATGCAAGATTTTTTCTCAATATTTTTTTACATTTTTACAAATGGCCAAAAAGCAAGTAAAATCAGATTATCTGTCTCTCTGTATAAAATAAAAATAAGGATTACTTCTTAACATAACCTACCAAATGTCAGCTTCAAAATGAGCTCTCGTTCAATGTTCTGCAGTAAATGGTTCCAGAGTTCTGAGCGCTGAAAGAGGCTTGTTTTTTTTTATAAAATACGCTGAATTTGTCGCCCAATAATACGAAAACCGTTTGACTTTCGATAGTATATTTTTGAAAATGCACTCCCCGCAGCTCCTTGTATAAGTAGGGAAAAAAATTAGAGTATAAAAAATGCGAGATTTTTTACTGATCGATTTCATATGGAATAGCCCGTATGCATAATAGGTGCAGAGCAGTTATTGAAACTCATGGAGAACCTACAAAATATTGAAACATTATTACAATTAACCCTTCTCCGGGCAACGTACTTTTGTAACGTTGATGGGCAAGGAGGGTCCGTCGGACCCACATGCCATTTTAATACATTGACAGAAGAAAATCATTTTATTGTACACAATATTAATCTTCTTTAATAATAATAATATTATTATAGTGACCAAAGTATCCATGATAATATACATAAATTATATAATTTTAGTAGGTTTTTCATGCAATAAAAGAAACATGTTTAGTGCATGATCTACAATTTTTTTACTTTCGTCGTAAAACTCACACACATTTACACAAATTTTAGATTTTCTCATTTCTAGCAAACACACACACACACTCCCACACATCATTACTCTCACACACACGTCATCACTCTCATACGTCATCACTCTCACATGCTCACACGTTATCACTCACTCTCTCACATCATCACTCTCATACTTACACGTCATCACTCTCACACACTCACACGTTATCACTCACACTCTCAATCATCACTCTCACACTTACACGTCATTACTCTCACACACTCACACGTCATCACTCTCACACGTCATCACTCATCATCATTATTACAGTTTTTACACACACGGGTCTTCACTGTGCTCATTACACACAGATTGGCCACAATTGTCACAGCTTTGTTTTTGTTTGCGACTTTTTCATATGGTACATATGACACCTTTTAGTGCTCTCCTGTGGTTGGGGCGCAGTTGATGGAAAGGCCTACTAGCTCTTGGCATGAAAGGAGCAATGGTCATTACAGTTTTTTCTGAAGTCCTTATCTAGGTCTTCTTTCAATTTGAGGTTGGATGAGACTTTCAGCAACAGCTAAAAGGAACAACCTCCTATTGTTCTGTTTTCCAAGATTCCACGAAGGATGAAGGCTCATCCACACAACAAATGCAGTAATTCCGCATACATCTAAAAGATTAATAAAAATGCAAATATCCAGCGATTTGTGCGTCTCTTGCACGCATAGGCATTCATTAATGATCGAGTGTGTCAATAGCTCCTTTTGTGCTATTACAGTGACGAATAATTTGTCGTTTCTTTTCTTCTTCCGAAATGGTTTGTGTGTGGTGCATTGCAGAAAGAACAACAACTGCCTTATTTGGTTTTGGTACATTGAAACCAATGTTACATATTTTGTAAATCCGAAGATGGATGAACACTCTGGCCGTCTTTTATTCGGCTGAAACTCAGGAGAGATTCTCAGCGAGTTCTTTGTCAGTAAAGTAGTTATCGCAAGTTACATTTCTGTTTGTTCTTTGATAAGACAGTGTTTCTACAACCCTTCGACCTACTCCAGAGTGTGCCCTTACACAGTTTTCTTTTCCGGTGTATGGCAGACCATTTAGGGATAGAAGGTTTTGGAGTCACAAGCCCACCATACTTTCATGCCATATTTGTCAGGTTTTGATGGCATGTATTCCTTGAAAGGATATCTACCACGGAATGGAATAAGTTGCCCATCAACCGTTATATCAGTACAAGGAATATAGGCCTAATATTTTTTAAAATTCGAATTCACATTCTCCCAGACATCTATAACCAGGACAAACTTATCCTTCTCACGGCATATGGATCTTGTTGTTTTGTCATCAAAGCAAGTAAACGCTAGCAAAGATTTGAATCTCTTGAGACCCATGGTCGCTCTAAATACTGGAACACCGTACAAGATGCTCCACGGAATGTCATAATTAGTGTAATTTGCTTTGATGTGTCCTGCAGTTACTAGTAGACCGAAAAACGGCCGCAATTCAGTGTCGTTACAACACTTCCATGGGTGTGCAACATTTCTTTCTAAATACAGCTGCTCAGCCTTTTGATTATTTATCTATGTCACTTATAACTGAATCAGTATGAAGATTGAAGGCATCAATAGATTTCCCAAGTGAAAGAGTGACTTTATTTATTGACCCTTTGATAATATTGTGAGCCCTAGCTCGGCCTGTCGGAAAAGGCTGAGAGTTCCTCGTGGTGCCATCTTGACCAAAGAAATTAGCAGTTTGAACAAATGCTTCCCCCATATCCTAGTTCTAGACGGTCGACACTAACCTCTTGTGGATCACATTGGAACTGCTTTTCTCATTGATAGATAGATCCTCATCATGAGGGGTTTCAGGGTCATATATTGGCTCTAAATGATGATTACTAACTTCTGATGCTTCACTCTGATGATCAGATTTGCTATTATCGACGTTATCGTCTGGATCGTAGCTAGAATCATCTTTTTAGGTCAGGTTCTCTACGCAAATCCTGAATGGATTCTTCACACAAGTACTTACGCTGAGTCTGTCAGAATATTTGACCTAATTACAACTCTTCAGTATAGCAGCATAACTAAGATGCATTCAAATATACTGTAACATCTAAAGACCGTATCTTTGTTTTACGAATTCCTACAGTAAGCCTCGGAATAGGACTGATTCTCTGGCACGACCACAGCAAAGGAATAAGGTTTTGAGATTTGGCACTTGGAACGTAACTAGTCTTTATAGAACAGGAGGGGTAACATTAGTAGCAAAAGAACTAGCTAGATATAGAATAGACTTTGTGGGAGTACAAGAGGTTAGGTTAGATGGGAATGGCATATCACAAATAGGAGATTACTTGTTGTATTATGGGGAAGGAAACAATAATCACCAATTAGGAACAGGATTCTTTGTACATAAAAGAATAAAATCAGCAGTAAAAAAGGTCGAATTTATCAGTGACAGGTTATCATATTTAGTACTTAAGGGTAGATGGTGCGACATCATAGTTATAAATGCTCACGCCCCTACAGAAGAGAAAGACGACTATATAAAGGATAGCTTCTATGAGGAATTGGAACATACTTTTGATCAGTTCCCTAGGTATCACATGAAAATTTTATTGGGGGATTTCAACGCTAAAGTAGGACGGGAGGATATTTTTAGACCAACTATTGGAAAAGAGAGCCTACACGCAATTAGTAGTGACAATGGAGTTAGATTAGTCAACTTTGCCACATCGAAAAATTTAATTGTCAAAAGTACAACATTCCCCCATAAGGATATACATAAATATACTTGGACTTCTCCAGATGGATTGACACACAACCAAATAGATCACATCTTGATAGATAAACGGAGACATACTAGTATAGTAGATATTCGAACTTTCAGGGTGCAGACTGTAATTCTGACCATTATTTGGTGATTGGAGAATTAAGAGAAAGATTATCAGTAGCCAAGCGAGTAGAGCAACAAGTTAATATTACTAAATTCAATATTTTGAAATTAAAGGACGAGGAAGCTAAGCAAAATTATCAGGTCGAAATTTCGAATAGGTTTGCCACTTTAGAAAGTTCCGACGAAGTTGAGAAAGAATTAGATGTTAATAGCGTGTGGGAAAATATCAGAGATAGTATCAAAATTGCAGCTGAGCAGAGCATAGGTTATTATGAAACTAAGAAAAAGAAACCGTGGTTTGATGAAGATTGTTGCATTGCAGTAGAAAGAAGGAAACAGGCAAAATTGAAATTCTTACAGGATCCAGTTGAGGAGAAGAGAGATAATTATTTCAATGAAAGACGGGAAGCAAGTCGTACACTTAGGAATAAAAAGAGAGGTTACTTGAAGGAAAAACTGAATGAGGTAGAAACAAATAGTAAGAATAAAAACATTCGAGATTTATATAAGGGTATAAAGGAATTTAAGAACGGATATCAGTCAAGGGTAAACGTGATCAAGGATGAGAATGGTGACTTGCTTGCAGACCCTCCATCAATCCTAAACAGATGGAAAAACTATTTTGCGCAACTACTAAATGTACATAGGCCAAATAGAAATGATCGGACGATATTGAAATACAAACTGCTGAGCCATTTATACCCGAACCCACCCTTTCAGAAGTCGAAATTGCGATAGAAAATCTGAAAAAGTACAAGTCTCCAGGTATCGATCAAATTCCAGCAGAATTAATACAAGAGGGTGGAAGTGCATTATATAGCGAAATTTATAAACTTGTACTTGCTATTTGGGAAAAGGAAATTGTACCAGAACAATGGAAGGAGTCCATAATTGTACCTATTTTTAAAAAGGGGGACAAAACCAACTGTGGTAACTTTCGAGGAATATCACTTTTGTTGACGTCGTACAAAATTTTGTCCAATATTCTTTTGAGGAGATTAACTCCGTACGTAGATGAAATTATTGGGGATCATCAGTGCGGTTTTCGGCGTAATAGATCGACTATTGATCAGATTTTTGTATTCGCCAGATAATGGAGAAAAAATGGGAGTATAAGGGTACAGTACATCAGTTATTCATAGATTTCAAAAAGGCATATGACTCGGTTAAGAGGGAAGTATTATATGATATTCTTATTGAATTTGGTATTCCCAAGAAACTAGTTCGATTAATTAAAATGTGTCTCAGTGAAACATACAGCAGAGTCCGTATAGGTCAGTTTCTATCTGATCCTTTTCCAATTCACTGTGGGCTAAAGCAGGGAGATGCACTATCACCTTTACTTTTTAACTTCGCTTTAGAATATGCCATTAGGAAAGTTCAGGATAACAGGCAGGGTTTGGAATTGAACGGGCTACATCAGCTTCTTGTCTATGCAGATGACGTGAATATGTTAGGAGAAAATACACAAACGGTTAGGGAAAACACGGAAATTTTACTTGAAGCAAGTAAAGCGATCGGTTTGGAAGTAAATCCCGAAAAGACAAAGTATATGATTATGTCTCGTGACGGGAATATTGTACGAAATGGAAATATAAAAATTGGAGATTTATCCTTCGAAGAGGTGGAAAAATTCAAATATCTTGGAGCAACAGTAACAAATATAAATGACACTCGGGAGGAAATTAAAAGCAGAATAAATATGGGAAATGCGTGTTATTATTCGGTTGAGAAGCTCTTATCATCCAGTCTGCTGTCCAAAAATCTGAAAGTTAGAATTTATAAAACAGTTATATTACCGGTTCTTCTATATGGCTGTGAAACTTGGACTCTCACTCTGAGAGAGGAACATAGGTTAAGGGTGTTTGAGAATAAGGTGCTTAGGAAAATATTTGGGGCTAAGCGGGATGAAGTTACAGGAGAATGGAGAAAGTTACACAACACAGAACTGCACGCATTGTATTCTTCACCTGACATAATTAGGAACATTAAATCCAGACGTTTGAGATGGGCAGGGCATGTAGCACGTATGGGCGAATCCAGAAATGCATATAGAGTGTTAGTTGGGAGACCGGAGGGAAAAAGACCTTTAGGGAGGCCGAGACGTAGATGGGAGGATAATATTAAAATGGATTTGAGGGAGGTGGGGTATGATGATAGAGACTGGCTTAATCTTGCACAGGATAGGGACCGATGGCGGGCTTATGTGAGGGCGGCAATGAACCTTCGGGTTCCTTAAAAGCCATTTGTAAGTAAGTAAGTAAGTATATAAAAATAAAGCAAAGGTGAGAGATTGTCACTCTTCCTATTATAAACTACATCGTATTATGGCTAGCATAACTTCACACTGACATATTTATATTTATTATAATGCATAATTGGTCCATTTTCTTTAAATGTCATTGTTGCTGAGCTTCGGAAATAATTTTTCCAACATTCCATTGCCGTCAGATTATCACTGAATGGTTTTAAAGAGTGAAACCTCGTTACGCAGTGAGAAAAACCAATACTATATACTATGGTCCAATAGACCCTGCATGCCCGGTTAAGACTTTAAAGAAATAAAAGTGTTCTAGAACATTTGTGAAAAAATACTACAATATTTTCCTTCTCACTAACTATAAAAACACAGAAATTAACAAAGTCGTGAAACTTCAAGTAAGTAGAAATTATAGTCTTAATTTTATTCACAAAAATAGTAGTGCCAGGGCCCGACGGACCCTGGTTGCCCGGAGAAGGGTTAAAGATAGTTGCATGTAGAGGGTCTGATTGGTATGTTTCTTTCCTACGAAATCACAAATTTCTTAAATGTCTATATACTTTTGTTTTTTGTTTTTTTTTTGTTTTTTTTTTTTCATTTTATGTTGCCTAGGCTACAACATTCTGAGAAAAATGCTACAGTTTTACCATTACGTACAAAAGTACATAAAGTAAGATTATAACCTCAATCAGTGCTGTCTCTGCACAATCTCTCATCACAGAAGCAAATGAATACATAATATGACATCAGCAATGTTTATTTTACTATCACATGGCAGCTTTAAAGAGGTGGAAAGGTGGTTCATTCATTCATTATATTCCATAGGTCTTACATGAGCAATGAAGCTTTAAGATATGGAACAAGTCTAAATACTGTATTACAATATTACAATTACAATTTTTACAAATTATTACAGTTTTACAATTTAGTAATTTTCTACAATTTTGTGCAATTTTTTTACAATATTTTGGCGAGATGTAGTGAGATGAGGTGAGGTCCGAGGATTCGCCGAAAGATTACCCGGCATTTGCCTTTTGGTTGGGGAAAACCTCGGAAAAACCCAACCAGGTAATCAAATCAAAAGGGTTGATGCCGAGGACTCGCCATAGACCATCCGGCTTCAGTCCCACGGCTGGGGAAAACCTCGGAAGAAACCAAAGGGGGATCCAACCCAAGCCCGAACGCAGCTCCGGATCATCAGCCCAGCGAGTCTGCCGACTGAGCTACATCGATGGCTCTACTAAAAGTATACAATACATAGCCAATCAGATTATTAAATTTACAAACGCAAACGATCATTCATCACTTGAGCTATATGTATAATACAAAACAAGTAAGTTAATTAAATTTAAGGTATAAACAATTGAATCACTTGTGATATACAGAAATTGATAATACGAGTACATATCATGCAAGCTACTTCAGTGCAGTTTATGTTGCCGCTACTGTATATTTTCGAAATATATCAGGTGATTCAACTCGTCGCAATGCAGCCATTTCTGGGGTGCAATGCCCTGGGCTCAGGATCAGTGGCGGTGTTAGCAGTGACGTTACTCCATGAACGGTTAGGAACACGTTAATAGTACTTTTCAACATAATTCGGGTTTTCTCTAAAATTACCTGAATAAGTTTTTTGTGAAATCGTTATTCTGTAGATAATACTATCTCTGTTTTGATGTAAACATTCGACAAAATGATTGGTAGAGAAGGTACTGGATAAGCTGCCATTTGCGTTAATGTTATTGAAGGGAATGGTGAACGGTAGAATGTTCGGGGCAGAAGAAGATATCAGATGATAGACAACATTAAGATATGTGGATCATATGCGGAGTCTAAGAAGAAGATAGAAAAGAAGGAAAATTGGAGAATGCTGGGTTTGCAGTGAAAGGCCTGCCCTTGGGCAGAAAATATTCCGTGATGATAATGTAGGGCCGTATTCATAGACATTCTTAGCGCGGGCTTCCGGTGGATGATTTCGTATTCATAAACCAGTGTTAGCGAGAGATATGATATGATATGATATATGATATGATATGATATGATATGATATGATATGATATGATATGATATGATATGATATGACATGATAGGATATGATATGAATCCTGTACAAGTAATCAGTCGATAGCCGGGGCTAGTTTAGCACGCTCGTAGCGCGGGCTAGCGAAATGTCTATGAATAGCACCCTAAAAGTCAACGGTTAATAAATTAGAGCATCTGAATTGAGATTTGCACGATACTGTACGTGGTCAGATTATTTAGAAGATAAATTAAACAATTCTAAATTAGGCTAATTAAAATTCATTACAGTTTTATACAAAATTCAGGAATGTACAGAAACAACTTATTGTTTTGCACGTGTCCAACGGACGGCAGTCGCTTGACTGCAAGCAACGTAGAGTGTGTGTTCGTGAAAATGTTGAAATTTCTCTGTTGCTACATCCTAATATTTCTGTCCTATATTCGGTATAAAGATCGTTGTCCTCATGTGTACTGCATTTGTAAAACAATATGACGAAAATGAGAAATGTGTAAACATAAGAAATGCGCATTCGAAGAAGTGCAGGAAGGAAGAAGGCTGTACAAAGTGAACTGAATGGGTCCAGCAGCGTGGGGAGTTCCATGTTGTGGACGCAATCCTGGGCAATACCCGATATCAGACAGACCGCTAATCTGGCAGACTTCCGTGCCTTATCTCTTACCAGGAAGAGAATTCCCTAGCGAAGACAAGTGGCTCAATGACAGACTGTAGCATTACATGTTGAAGAACATCAGGGCTATTCCATATGAAATCGATCAGTAAAAAACCTCGCATTTTTTTATACTCTAATTTTTTCCCTATTTATACAAGGTGCTGAGGTCAGTGCATTTTCAAAAATATACTATCGAAAGTCAAACGGTTTTCGTACTATTGAGCGACAAATTTAGCGTATTTTATATAAAAAAAGCCTCTTTCAGTGCTCAGAACTCTGGAACCATTTACTGCAGAACATTGAACGAGAGCTCATTTTGAAGCTGACATTTGGTAGATTATGTTAAGTAATCCTTATTTTTATTGTATACAGAGAGACAGATAATCTGATTTTACTCACTTTTAGGCTTTTTCTCAATTTGTAAAAATGTAAAAACATATTGAGAAAAAACCTTGCATTATTAAGAGGATTCGGCATTGTTTGCTTAGTGGCTCGGCAATAAGTTTCGAGGGTATTAAATAGATTATTTTTACACGCCTTTACTGAACGGCGCAGTACCGCACGCACTGGCCGAGAGCTGAAGATAAGCGAGCGTTGGGCGTCATTTTACTCCTGTGTTTATGAAAACTTGTGATAAAGCTAGCCCAGCTATTCGCTACTAGACGAAACATCACGTGTTTGTCTCCTGGCCTTGCTTGCCTAGGCTAGCTCCCGCCTCACAGTCAGCTGGTTATCTCACGCGCGTACTATTTATTTTCTTTATTTGATTTTTCAATACTTTCTTATCAACGTGCCATCAGTAAAAAATATGTGTTTATTTGTACTTTCAATGAGGAATCTAACCATATATTTTTAAAATAATTTTTCCTTGGCAAAGGCGTCTTAATGAAGTAAAATCTAAATTTCTCCATTTCCATAAAAAGTAAGAAAAACTGTTTACATGTCAATATAAACTTTAACTTCTCAGCATCAAAATAAACCATGATTTTGATCATTGGGTGAAAGGGTTTCGGAGCTACAACAGTTTAAAGTTGCAAATTTTATGAAAATACGATAAATTTAAATATTTTTAATTTAAACACTATGAAGTTCTGATGCCTCAAACTTTGCACAAAGCATTGTTTTTTTTTTTTTTTTTAAATTTATTTATTTTATGTCGCTTTAACTTAGGAAGTCATATCGCGACAATACGTACATAAACAATTCTTACAGTTTACATTAGTTTACTGTATTACAATAATCATTTAGATACATTTGTAAATGTCGATAGCTTTCAGAAATTTAATTAAGTTTGAACTGAATGATGGGTTGTTTAGAACTGTTGATAAGTCTTTTGGTATATGGAATTGATCTCGATGAAGGTGATATAGTGGACATTCAGAAATTAAATGTCGTACAGAGATCCTAATGTGGCAATTGGTGCATGTTGGAGGAGGAGTTCTGTCTAGAAGATAAGAATGTGTAATTCTGGTGTGGCCAACTCGCAATCTGGTGATTATTACTTGGTCTTGACGTTTAAAATTCTGTAGTGGATATTTCATTCTGCAATGCTGTACTATTTCGTGAAGTTTGCTGGATGATGACTCTGTCCATGATGTTTGCCAATGGTTGTGCAGTTTTCTGGTTATGTATTTAATGGCGTCTGTATGAGGAATAGATGTGAAAAAATGCAATGGAAGTCTTGTAGCTTCTTTTGCTGCGGCATCTACAGTTTCATTTCCAGGAATGCCCTGATGAGAAGGGATCCATAGTAGAGTTATTTTTCGTCCTTGTTTCATCAAGTCAGTGAGGAGCTGATGGATTTCTTGAATTAGTGCGTTTGTAGAGAATATATCTTGAAGAGCTTGTAAACTTGATTGTGAATCAGTGTGAAGAAGATAAGATTTATCAGTCTCTGTTTCCAGAATATATTCTAAAGCTTTTTTTGATGGCGTATAACTCGCATGTGAAAACTGAATAAAGAGATGGCAATGTGTACAACATCGTGTGGTCAGGGTAAACTACAGCACATCCACATCCTTGGTTAGTCTGCGATCCATCTGTGTATATGTGACGGTAATTACGGTACTGATCCCATTGTTCTCTGCAAAATTGTTGATACGTAATATTGTTCGTTTCGGTTTTAATATGATATGTTAGATCCAGATTTATTTCAGGTAACATGATTCTCCAAGGTGGATGGGCAGTGTTTTTATTTCTTTGAGAAATGGAAGGGATTGACATATTCATTTCGTTAAAGTATTGTTTCAGTCTAGAAGAAAAGGGTGCTGAATGTATTTGTTGTTTATCATGATGTTCAGAGAATATATATGAGTTCATGTTAGATCTAGATGAAGCTGCGATTTTTAGAGCATAGGAAATGCTCAGTTGTTTTCTTCGAATATCAAGAGGCAGTTCATCTGCTTCTATTTGTAAACTGGCTATTGGACTTGTTCGGAATGCACCCAATGCGATCCGAAGTGCTGAGTTTTGTATTACATTAAGTTTTTGTAAAGAGGATGATTTTGCTGAGTTGTACACGATACAGCCATAATCGAGTTTAGAACGAATGAGGATTCTGTAAGTGCACATTAAGACTTTATAGTCTGCGCCCCAGTTTCTCGCAGCAAGTGTTTTCAAAAAAACTAATTCGTCGCAGGCAATCTTCTTTAAGAGCAGCTAAGTGAGGGGCCCATGTCAGCTTTCTGTCAAATATAATTCCTAAGAATTTTATCGTGTTTACTATTGCTAATTTATTATTGTTCAGATATAATTGAGGCTGGGCATGTGGTGTATTTCGTTTTGAAAATAATATGCATTCACTTTTATTAGCTGAGAATTTAAAACCGGTTTCTTTGGCCCAATTTTCTATTCCTTTCACTGATGATTGGATAATGTCTTGCGTTGTTGTCAAGTTTTTTTCCTGTGCAAAAGATAGTGAGATCATCTGCAAATAGACAGGTTTTTGCTGGTAAACTTACATGAGATGTAATATTATTAATGGCTACTAGAAAAAGTGTGACACTAATAACTGAACCTTGAGGCACACCGTTGTTTATTATAACTTTCTTTGATAATGTACCGTTAACTTTGACTTGTATTGTACGATTTTGTAGAAAATTATGGATAAACCTAATCATATTTCCAGTGATTTGGTTTTTATTAGCACTTTCACAACATATTGGCGCCAAACCATATCATATGCTTTATGAATATCTAAATTAACTGCAAGAAGATGTTGCTTATTAAGAAAGGCGTTCAATATTTCGGATTCCAATGTAATTAAGGAGTCAATTGTCGAGTGAAATTGTCGGAAACCATTCTGTGATGTTGTGAAAAAGTTTCGTTGTTCTAGAGTCCATCGTAGACGTTTATTGATTATCTTCTCCAGTAACTTACACATTGTACACGTCAAAGCAATAGGGCGGTAATTTTCTGGTGCACTTCGGTTTTATCAGGCTTGAGAATTGGTATTATAATAGCATTTCGCCATTGATCAGGAAACACTTGTTTGGACCAAATGTAATTATACACTTCATAAAGATATAAAACACCATCCGGTGGGAGTTGTTTTAGAAATTCATATGGAATATTGTCTGGTCCGGGGCTGTTATTCTTACAGTGGCTCAAGGTGTCTTGTACTTCTCGTAGAGTAAGTATATCATTAAAGCTCTGGTCTGTATTGCAGTTCATTTCATTTGGATCGAGTTCAGGGGCATTGTTTTTAATGTGTAAGAAATCTTGTTCATAGTTGCAGTCACTGGATATTTTGGAAAAAGTATCTGCTAAGGTATTGGCTATGTCTTGTGGATTAGTTACCAAGACATTACTATTGGGCTGGCAGATAGCACTAATGTAAATGTTCCTGTTGATACCTCTGATTTTCCTCAAGCGGTCCCATATTATATGTTGAGGTGTCTGATGAGACATAGATGAAAGATAAGATAACCAGGATGCTTTTTTGCTGTCTTTGATTGTCTTCCTCGCTCTAGCTCGAAGTTTTTGGAAATTTATCTTATTTTCTACTGTTGGTTTCCGTTTGTATTTGTAAAATGCTCTATTTTTGTTTTTACTGCTAATTTGCAAGATTCATTCCACCAAGGTACAGATTTTCTGTGGGATGATATTAATGTTTTAGTAACACTTTTTCTGCAGATTTGAGTATCAGTGCGCTAAAATCACCTATTATTTTGTTAATACATGAAGTGTGAAAGTCACATGGAGGAAGAAGAGTACTTATTTGTCCATTAATTGCAGTTCTGAAGTCAGACCAATTAGCGTTCTTGAGGTTCCATTTAATTATAGGGAGATTACAGCTTAAGTGTGATGTAATTTCGAGCAAAATTGGAAAATGATCACTTCCAAAAAGAGTATCATGAGCAGACCACAAAAGTAGAGGAGCAATATCTGGAGTACAAAAGAGAGGTCTATACTGCTGGAAGTTCCGTGAGCAGTACTGTAATATGTAGGTTTCAGTGAATTTAGTAATATTACATCTTCGGATTCTAGCAGAGATTCTATGATTTTTCCCCTTGAATTCGTATTAGAGCATCCCCAAAGAGTACTATGAGCGTTAAAATCGCCGAGTAATATAAAAGGTCTTGGTAATTGATTGATTAAATCCTTCAGATTGTGTAAATCAATAGGTTGACTGTTAGGCAGATATATGTTACATATACATATTTCGATACATAATAAAACAATTACTGCTACTGCTTCAAAGTTGGAAATAAGTGGCACTTCTTTACTAGTTACATTGTTGTTAACATACGTAGCCACTCCTCCGCTAGCATGATGGTATATATTGCGATTTTTATTGTATGAAGAATACTGTTTGATATTTGCGACATAATTATTACTAAAGTTAGTTTCCTGCAAACACATGACACCAGGTTGATGTAATGTAGTTAACTTTTGTAGATATTCATACTGGGTCCAAAACCCATTAATATTCCACTGGAGCAATGAAACGGGAATGATTCTAAGGATGGATTGGCGTTTGAATATTGTCTACGGCATCAGTTTCCCCATTGTTGTCACTTTCCATACTTATTATGGCACGCAGACAGTTTTCGATCCTCGTAGTTCATTTTTAATGCCCTTATCTTGATAGTGTGGGTAAAGTTTCTGGAGCATTTCAATTAGACCCTCAGTGTCATTTGTATAAGACAAAGCAACTTTCAGGATATCAGTAACTCCTACTGTATTTTCATACAAACTTTTGAGCTGTGTGTAGTTTAGAATAAACTCACTCGGTGTCGCTTCTAATATGTGTTTTACTGGATGTAGTTGTTCGTCCAATGTAGGTGGCTTCACCTTTTTGACTTTTTCCTGGGTGGATTTAGTTTGGAATGATTTTTAGGGTTGGCAGTAGTTTCCCCATCAGTATTGTAGGGAGAGACTTCAGACAAAGAATCAATATGTGCAGTGGGATTACTAGATGAAGATTCACTTGGTGGAATCAGTCTTTTACATCGTATCAGTGCTTCAGTGGGAGGTGTAGACGAAATACTGAGAGCATTGGTATTTGTGTCCATGGTCTCGTGTACATTAGTGATACACTGCAAATCACTGTTTTCGTCATCATTTCTCAAACTTTTTGTTTTCTGAAAATTCATCCACTGCAGTATTTACATCTGTGTTTTGTGGCTCACTTAAGTTAAACTTTACTACTTCACTTAGCAATCTGGGAGTGTTACGGGGTTGCAATCTTAGTGATACAGTTCGTTGAGGACAATCTTGTTTCATATGAGTTGTGTCTCCGCAAACAAAACATGCCTGAGGTTGTCCAGGATAAGTAATGTTAGCTATGTAGGAAGCTACCTGTATTGTTGCTGGAATATTTTTTTGGATATTCATTCGTACTGCTTTTACTCCATTGTAAACCGGAAGCAAGTATTGTGTACTCCAAGTTTCATTTCGAATGTCTTGTATGGTACCGTATTTGTTCAGAACGGTCTGTAAAACTGAGCTGGGAATTTCTGGGGGAGATTGAATACTCGAACTGTAACACTAGCTGAGTCTGGTGGTCCTATATTAACTTGAGTTATTTCTCCTGATTCATATTGAAATTCTATTTCTCCCTGGTACTTATCAAGTAATCTATTATACAATGTGGCTGTAGTTACCTTCAGATAAATTGCTCTCTCTCTGTTATGAAGTTGTAGTGTGTCCACTTGATCTGTGTTGATTACCATTTTCTTTACAATCCACTGATGAATTTCCTGTGCTGATGGTCTAGTAGCAGATTGTGCAAATTGAATCTTGATCGTGTTTTTCCTGTTGTAATTTTCTATTTGTAGGTTTCTGTTTATAGTATCCATGTTGTTTTCAGTGTACAACAATGAAGAAGATTATAATTAAAGAATTTTAGATAGTATTAAACAAATTAGTCAATAATAATTATCTGAATCAAAATTTATAAACTTATAGATGTTAAATATAATTTATGTTTAATGAAATTGTGATTAAAAACAAACTTAAACGCTAAAATCGAAGAACTTTTATACACACAAACCTATGTATATCACGGCCTTCTTGATTCTCTACAAAGCATTGTATCACAGTTCTCTACGCACAAAAAAAAAAAAAAAAAAAAAAAAAGTTTCATTGTATTTAGAAATTGTAAGGTCAATTTTCTCTATATTTCGGTCGATTTGAGATGGAATAGCTCATCAGCATGAAGAACTGTCCGAAGACAGGTCTGAATCTCACAAGTGACATCAATAAGACATCACTCATGAGGCAACTAAGCCTGGAGATAAAGGGCTAGGACGGCCAGTTCTTCCTCTGATACATATCGTCAAGTGAGATGTACTGCCTGATAATAGATGTACATATCAGCCAGAACCTGACTCAGAGGCAATGAAGGAGTTAATAGAATAATTTTATCAGTTCTAATAATTTGTTTATTGCGCCCATTTTGCGTGCATAACGTCAGTCAGTGCGGACATGTTAATTAAATTGCTGTCAATATAAAAGTTTCCCTCTTTCTTACTATACAAAGCATAGGAAGATAATGGAATGATCCTGGAAAAAAAGGAAATCTGGAGTTTCACACACGTTTTCTGTCCACCTTTGCCACGTCTGCCTGCCTTTCTGACTGCATCTAAACCCTTAGACAATTTTCTGTATCGCAGCATAATCAGTAACTTTTGGAAATAGAATGTAATCGCTTTTATTAACTATCAATGGCTGGGCCTTCTTTAACAAGTGCGTTTGTACCAGGAGCAGAGCAGCTATCATAATACAGTATTATTTTTGCATTACATAAAGTTAAAATCAGCTCTGGTCATAAAGGGGAGGTGAAAAGGAGCAAACAAGCCACCGCCCATGTCCTTTTCGCCTACACCGCCTTAGAAACAAACGCACAGTAAGGACTGTGCATCAATGATGGATTTTAGCGACCAGCTAGAGCCAAAAGTTCGTAAAAACTGTGATATCTGCCTTATACAGGAACATCATTTTATTTTCACTAACATTTCTAATATTAACCTGGCTATACCTTTGGATCAACGATTAAGGACAGGAAACACCGTTTGCTACCCCGTTCCACGACTGGAGTTCGATGATACTGGCGTAATATACAAACAAATCACTTTACTAGGTGTAGGAGGGAAGAAAAGTAGTTCAACCATTTACGTAAACTAGGAAATATCGCGATTTTGAGTTTGATAATTTTCATTAGGTTTATGTTTAATCAAAATACAGTACAGTATTAACAATGAGTGTTTTTACTCACGAACTGAGCTGTCCATGCGGACGTATTAATTATGCAGTGTATATTATACTGTCTACAGCACATTAGCGTACAATATAGAGAATGAAGTTAAATTGAAAAATAATCATAATAGGGATATTTAAACATATTTTTGAAAATGCTGGCCGTTTATTTCGATATAAGCTTCAGTTCTTTTTGCATATTATCGCACTATAGACTATTGTACCTAATCCCAATTACCAGTTTCGTCCTTCGTACTAGTAACTCATGTTGAAATAATTCTGTACCTACTCTATAAAAAGAATACCTTACGTACTGCAAATGCAATCTGCACTTCTGCCCGATCCGAAAAGATAAAATTACTCAGACATGCTATCCACTGTCCGTCAAAGTGGTTATGTCTCAGGGTCGTAGAAAGGAGGGAAATCACGTGACAGTTAATTACTTAACGAGTCCTTTTTATTCAAGTTATTTTAAGCAGTTGCATAATATTACGTAGACGTCCAATTCCTAACTGAAATTAATGTTTTCAGAAAAGAGCTAAGACAGCCCAGCCACTAGCCTTTGCAGAGGGGTGAGTAGAAGCGAGTGGGGGAAACCGGGATACGACGTAAGCAAACGGACTCAGTACCTGTGCGAAAATATGATTCAATATTGAAAGCTCTTTCGTCACTGGAAAACGCGAACATATTTCTGGAACGTACTATACTCACTAACTCAGTACTGCTTACTATGACCGCATACTCGGCCTTGGATCTGTGTGGAGAACGGTTGGAAGTTTACTAGTAGAGGGGATGGGAGTGAAGTATATTAAAAATTCAGGTAGAATAAAAATCGAAGTAAAAATAAAATGATGTCCCTGTACAATCCACCAATGAGCAATGGTTACCTTCCTGTCTACTCATATCGGATTAAAACATTACCGTCTCAGCCGGGGAAGGTGGATGGCAAGTTAAGCTGTAGTCTGCAGTGACTGGATTGAAGTGTTAGTGCCCAGACCTGGTTAAAATTAAACCTCATTGACTATATTTTATTTCCAAAAAATATTATTTAAAAAGAGTAATTGCTATTCTTCCAATCTAAAAATTCTTCAGATAAATCTTAAGGCTTAAATACAGGGTGAACCGTAAGTAATGTTATTAATTTCAGGGGGTTATTCTTTGAAATATTTCAAATAAAAAAGTTTAATACAGTTTTGCTCGTTTTTGCTTCCTTTTCGAGATAAAAATGGTTTTATATTAAACATTTCATAGCGTGTTTTGGGAAAGCCATTGATTTAATTCCCAATATGCTCAGTCAGTTTAAAAGAGCAGTGTATTATGATAATAAATGATTCAAATAATTTTAGTTTTGTCCTTTAAATATGCAGAAATCTGATCCGAACAAATGTAACTTTTCGTTGTGGAGAGGAATTTTGCAATGTTACATTTGTTCGGATCAAATTTTTGCACGTTTAAAGGAAAAACGAAAATTCTTTCAATAATTTATTGCCATAATATACTGCTCTCTTAAATTGACTGGGCATATTGGGAGTTAAATCAATGGTTTTTCCAAAACACACTGTGAAATATTTTGTAGAAAACAAATTTATCTCGAAAGGAAAGCAAAAACAGCAAAATTACAGTAAAATTTGTTTGAAACGTCATAAAGAAAAACACCTTGAAATTAATAACATTGCTTACGATTCACTCAGTGCAAGGATGCGTATAATTAAACCTGGTAATATGTCACAGACCTTATACAGAGCCATCATTTTATTTTTACTAACATTTCTAATATTAACCTGGCTATACCTTGTTGAGAACCGAAAACACCGTTTGCTACACCCTTCCACGACTTGAATTCGATGATACTGACGTAGAATACAAACAAATCACTTTACTAGGTATAGGAGGGAAGAAAAGTAGTTCATCCATTTACGTAAATTATGAAATATTGCGCTTTTGAGTTTGATAATTTTCATTAGGTTTTTGTTTGATCAAAATACAGTACAGTGTTAACAATGAGTGTTTTTACTCACGAACTGAGCTATCCATGCGAACGTATTCATTATGCAGTGTATATTATACTGTCTACAGCACATTAGCATACAATATAGAGAATGAAGTTAAATTGAAAAATAATCATAATATGGATATTTAAACACATTTTTTTTTAAATGGTGGCAGTTTATTTCGATACAGGCTTCAGTTCTAATGTGCATATTATCGCACTATAGACTATTGTACCTAATCCCAATTACCAGTTTCGTTCTTCGTACTAGTAACTCATGTTGAAATAATTCTGTACCTACTCTATAAAAGAGTACCTTACGTACTGTAAATTCAATCTTCACTTCTGCCCGATCCGAAAAATAAAATTACTCAGACATGCTATTTACTGCCCGTCCAAGTGGTTATGTCGCAGGATCGTAGAAAGGGGGGGATTTAACGTGACAGTTAATTACTTAACGAGATATTACGTAGACGTCCAATTCCTAACAGAAATTAATGTACTCAGAAAATAACTAAGACAACCCAGCCACTAGCCTTTATAGAGGGGGGAATAGAAGCAGATGGGGGAAACCGGGATGCGACGTAGGCAAATGGGCGACAGTAACTGTGAGAAAATGATCCAATATTGAAAGTCCTTTCGTCACTGGAAAACGCGAACATATTTTTGGAACGTACTGTTTACTATGACTATATGGGTACTATGACTGTATATGCGGTCTTGGATATGTGTGGAGGACAGTTGAATTTCATTAGTAGAAGGGGTGGGAGTGAAGTACATTAAAAAACTCAGGTACAATAAAAATTGAATTAAAAATAAAATGATGTCCCTGTATTTTATCTCTGCCTCTGTGCAACGTCACATTTTAGGGTGGGGAGGCAAGGTGATGGCGGAAAGGTTGTAATGCTTTTAATACGCTGACGCCCACTTGTAATATCAACTACTTGAAATTTAACGTCCACTGACCGGTAGAGATAAAATGTAAGATCTGTACTAGTGAGCGATGTATGCAGTGGAGGGGAAAAGTGCCCACCCTGACAACCCTATCCCATTATCACCTGACTTAGTTGACTCATGAGTGAAGCCTTATGGTGCCACTAACCTGTCTTTGGACAGTTGACTAAAGATTAAATAACAATGGAACCTATTAGAATTATATTGTTAAACTAGCCGTACCCGTGCGCTCCGCTGCACCCGTTAGAAATAAATATAAAGTAATTACATAATTAAAATAGGACATTTGATCCAGGGAACATTCGTGTTTGATAGAAGTAAATATCGTTCATTATGTTACTTAATTTAAATTGTATTAAAAACATTAAAATGCGATCATTTTGATCCAGAGACCACTCATTTGGTCATAAAAATTATTTTAGCAAATACAGGAAACAAATGTACAGAATAGCCTATCAAGTTTTCTGTGCATAAGAAGCTATTTTAACCTTACCTGTCCTCGATTCACTCAGAAGTTACTGTGATAACATTATAGCATTATGTCCATCTAGAGAAATTACACTTTCCAATGGTGAATTAATAATTAATTATACAAATCGGTTAATTTAGCTTCTGATATTACTTCATACAAACAAAGAAACATTTTCTGTAGGCTATGTTTCATAGCTTTCGATTGTTGTTGTCCAAGGCCCCTTATAGACGAAGTCATTTGTTTTTTATTTCATTACACCGCCATAGAAGGCGTTATTGTAATTTTGAAGCTCATTTATCTCATTAAATATCAGTCCTATCAAATTTTTTATAGAATAGAACTTATCGGAAATTATTTTAAAGAAACTTTTGTTATGTAATATTTTTCATGAAAATCAATAATAAGGGAGATATTTCGGTTTATTTAATTCAAGCCCCCTTATAACCCCCCCCCTTTTAAATAAAATATTTTGAATGCCATATAGCCTAAATTCTAAGTTACAACGAACTTAATTTATATTCCAATTTTCATATAAATCGGTTCAGCCATTATCGTGTGAAAAGGTAACAAACATCCAGACAGACAGACATACAAACAAAAATTTCAAAGAAGTGATTTTCGGTTTCAGGGCGGTTAATTATGTATGTTAGGACCAATTATTTTTGGAAAATCGAAAATTACCAGAAAAAATTCGGCTACAGATTTATTATTAGTATAGATTACAGACCGTCGCAAAATATTTCTCTATGAAGGTGATGGTGATGCACAAAACGTAATTTGAAAGAGCTTTGATAACATCTCTAAGTGAAGAGAAAAAACGCAGTCGTCAGTTTATTTCCACAATGGACAAGAAGTCTCGACTGATGTCTTGTTTAATCACTTCGTCATTCAAGAAACAGAGGTCGAAGTTCGTTTCATATCCTTCCTTATCCACGTATTACATTTAATCGCCATTCATGAATGAACGTGTTCACATCTTCGGGGAATCCCCGTCCCAGATTAAACTTCAATCAGGGATGCGTGCCTCTGTGCTCGACGTGATTGTGTGACGTCACTTCTCATATGTACAAGATGTGTCAATCTGGAGGCACAGTGTTGCAACATGATATCCGTTCATACTTCGGATCACGTAGTTGATCTAAAGTTCTTTTCCCGTATATGGACATGCTTTGAAGATACGGGGAATAAAAAGGATGATTGATGCTAATTGGAGAATGCTTGCAGCCACGGAGAAGTAGCCATTAATCTGAGATTGCGTGCAGAACAGAATAAAATTAACAGTCGCAGAAAAATTATTATAATTCTTTGCTGTTTCTTCAACTTTTATTTTAAGTTAATTTGTGTTTTAAACATTTTCAATTTTTTAAATATATTTTACGTTTTACATATGTCTTCATAGTTTATTATGTTGTAGCTGTAACAGCTATGGAAATCGGACCAGTGTAGATTTTATTTATTTATTTATTTTAATATTGCTAGTAAGTTTGAAATGAATACAAGTTAATAAATACAATGAAAGATAAACTAGCCCATCCTGAATGAGTAAGACTCGTGCTCAGGAGGGATTCCAATACAGACAAAAATAAAATTAAAATTGAGAGTGAGTACAGATTAAATAGTGTTTAATATGTTTAAACCCAAACTATATATCCAATACATTTTTTTATGTTTTTATTAGTTTGGAGAGGATTCGTGGTTGAAATATTATTGGAATAAAATTAGTTTAATAATCTGGGACCTTGACTCATGCTATGATAAAAAGCTGCATTGGTTTTACATTTTCGTTCAGACAAACGCAGAGAATTCATATTTTTAGTTCTATATTTATGTATATACCTTTCAGAGTTATTAAAATTTCTATGAAAATATTTTAATAAAATAAAATAATACATTTGTTTAATATTGAAAACTTTGAAATGTTTAAGCAACAATTCAGTTGGGTAATCTTTCTGCTTTTTTAAACACATTTTTAATACTTTTTTCTGTAGTAAAATTAACGGATAAAGATTAGATTTATAAGTTGCACCCCAACCTATAATACCATACATAAATATAGACTGAAATAATGCTAAATAAATTACACGTAAACAGTTAATTGACAAAATATTTCTTAGAATAACAAAGTAACATAATGTTTTACGTAATTTATTACAGATATAATGAATATGATTATTCCATTTTAAATGATTATCAATACCTAAGTATTTAACCTCATTAACTTCATTAATAACTAAACAATTGCAATTTATATCGGAACAATCAGAATTATGCATTTTAATTTACAGTGGAACATTGATCCTACAACCAAACATTTACGGCTGGGGCAAGGTTTCCAGAAAACGGAATAAATATTGGAAACAGGTTCTCCTGTGAACACTTTTAAATGTTAAACTTATGTGTAGGGAACGGATTTCTAGTTCCGAATCTATTTTGTTTGCTATGTCCTACACTATGTTATTCAGATATCTATACGTTTCATGTACACAGGATCCACCTATTAAAATTCTGTAGAACTTAAAACAAAGTCCTATAAATGCCTAAAAACTATATTTGTGCGTAAGAAGCGCCTTTTTAATATTTTGCGTATATTTAAAATAAAAATACCGGTATCAAAAATTCCTCCCCCACCCCTAAAACTACAAAAATGTTATTTAAAATGTAACGGGAGGGAAGAAGATTTTACCTAATTTCCTGGAACCGAAGTTGGTTTGGAAAAGTCCACCAAGTATAGGAGGGTGATCGGTTGTTCAGGTTAGGCAAGAGCTTACAAATTAGTTTTCGCGTCAATGCACCCCTGTTTTGCGAAGTAAAACTGACCAATCAGCAACCAGTCTCTTTCGCTGATAGAATGTGAGTCTTCAGTTCAGTAGCTCATTGTCAGCACAGTTCTTTGCAGATCATTTCTACCTAAAATGTAATATTTACTACAATTAATATTATTTAACTAGCCATACCCGTGCGCTCCGCTGCAACCGTTAGAAATAAATATAAAGTAATTACATAATTAAAATAGGACGTTTGATCCAGGAACATTCGTGTTTGATAGAAGGATAAATCGTTTAATATGTTACTTAATTTAAATTGTATTTAAAATATTAAAATGCGATCATTTTGATCCAGAGACACTCATTTGGTGCAATGACAATTCCTTTAACATGTTTCTTAATTGTTATTACCAATTATTTTTGAAAAGCGAAAATTAACAGAAAAATTTTGGGTACAGATTTATTATTATGTTCATATTATATTATATTATATTATATTATGTAAAAAGTGTGTTGATAACGAATGTACTCGAATTAGAAAGTTTTTAATTTGTTGTGGGAGCTCTTGAATCTCAGGAGGAACAACTTTTACAACAGCGCAACATAATCTGCTTGGCTCATTACCCAATTTTTTTGCATTGCATTTATTGCATATGTATTTTATGTATTTTAACACGATTCAATTGAGCATAGTTAAAATTTCAATTATACAATAATGAATTGCTAAGCTAACGTACTATTACTGAATACTAAATCAATACACTCTCGTTGTTCGGTAATTCTCTGAGACAAAAATGAATATGTTCATAAACATTATTTTAAGAAATACAGGAAATTAATATACAGAATAACCTATCAAGTTTTCTGTGCATAAGAAGCTATTTTAATCTTACCTGTCCTCAATTCACTCACAAGTTACTGTAATAACATTACAGCATTATGTCCATCCAGAGAAATTACACTTTCCAATGATGAAATAATAATTAATTATACAAATCGGTTAATTTAGCTTAAGATATTACTTCATACAAACACAGAAACATTGTCTGTAGGCTATGTTTCATAGCTTTCGATTGTTGTGTCCAAGGCCCCATATAGACGAAGTCATTTGTTTTTTATTTCAATACACCGCCTTAGATGGCAGTCATTTTAATTTTAAAACTCATTTATCTCATTAAATATCAGTCCTATCAAAATTTTTCAAAGAATAAAACTTATCAGAAATCATTTTTAAAGAAACTTTTGTTATGTAACATTTTTCACAAAAATCAATAATAAGCGAGATATTTCGATTTATTTAATTCAGACCTCCTTATAACCCCCTTTTAAATAATGTATTTTGAATGCCATATAGCCTAAAATCTAAGTTACAACGAACTTAATTTATATTCCAATTTTCATCGAAATCGGTTCAGCCATTATCGCGTGAAAAGGTAACAAACAAACAGACAGACAGACAGGCAAACAAAAATTAAAAAAGCGATTTTCGGTTTCAGGATGGTTAATTATAAATGTTAACACCAATTATTTTTGGAAAATCGAAAATTACCAGAAAAATTTTGGCTGCAGATTTATTATTAGTATAGATTTACATTTGAAATGGTACATTTGAATATATACCCGAAATGAGCATATGCTCGTGCTCAGGTACAGTCCAGTAGTCTACATAAATTTTACAGATATCAATAATAATGTTGATGATAGAAATTAACAGTAACAATAATAATAATAATAATAATAATAATAATAATAATAATAATAACAGTGACAGAGGTAATACAAAGATAGTAATACAAATTGATTAATAAATAATAATAATAATAATAAATATTAACAATAATAAAATAATAACTAAGACTGATAAAATAAAACATAAAACCACTTAGCGAGAGTTAACACAACTTATATAAGCATATAATAACCAGGAAAAAAAAAACGAACTCGAAAATCAACGAAGTTCGTTGTATCGCAGACGACAGCAACCGCCGTATTGATATTGTGTTGTGCATTAATGGTAGTGGGGAGCCGAAAGTCTACGTAACTGCCGTTCTCTTCGAATCTTCTCGTACAATCATGGGAAGTTAATGCTGAAAAACAAAATGTCTACGAGTCAAACTGTTCATTATTACTAGGATGAATACAAATAATACTGAAATATATTAAACAAGTTTCAGTTATAGATCTCCCCTTTGGTTCATAATTAAGGAACATCAAATCCAGACATTTGAGATGGGCAGGGACTTCAAACCGGCGTTAGTCATGTTAGTCCCACTTAGTCAGCCCAAGCTAATGGACCCAACAAAGTAGGCCACCTTTTTAATTCCCACACGAATCTAAGAAAGGAATCTGTATTTTTTTTTCCTAAACGTCAGTTGCAAGCCCAGCAGTTCCGAACTCATCCGTTACAATAGAATTTTCTGGGTTCATTGAATCTCTGCTTCAAATAATATTGCACTCATGATATGACGTGATGCAACGTCGGACGTGAGAACTGCACAAGGTCGCAGACAGGTCAACAGAATTATGTTAAGGCCACTGTGACGTCACGCCGATTCATCTGATCGGTTGGAGTAAGATTTCAAAGAAGCCGACATTGGGAGCGGTCTGCTAGCGCGCTTGCTTCGCTTCTGTCGCTCGGAGGAGACGATGAAGCTATATACTATTTTCTCGGAGTAACCCGTTTGCCTTTATTCCACCATGTCTCCAGTAATCGTGCCTTATGCAAAGTGCTCACGTCAATTTGAGGCGAGATAACCACTGTTTGTACAGGGACATCATTTTATTTTTACTAACATTTTTAATATTAACCTGGCTCTACCTTTGGATCAACACCGTTTGCTACCCCCTTCCACGACTGGAGTTCGATGATACTGGCGTAAAATACAAACAAATCACTGTACTAGGTATAGAAGGAAAGAAAAGTAGTTCATCCATTTACGTAAACTAGGAAATATCGCAATTTTGAGTTTGATAATTTTTATTAGGTTTTTGTTTAATCAAAATACAGTACAGTATTAACAATAAGTGTTTTTACTCACGAACTGAGCTATCCATGCGAACGTATTCATTGTGCAGTGTATATTGTACTGTTACAACACATTAGCGTACAATATAGAGAATGAAGTTAAATTGAAAAATAATCATAATATGGATATTTAAACACATTTTTGAAAATGAAGGCCGTTCATTTTGATACAGGCTTCAGTTCTTTTGTGCATATTATCGCACTATAGACTATTGCATTTAATTCCGATTACCAGTTTCGTCTTTCGTACTAGTAACTCATGTTGAACTAATTCTGTACCTACTCTATAAAATAGTACCTTACTTACTGTAAATTCAATCTTCACTTCTGCCCGACCCGCACAGATAAAATTACCCAGATGTGCTATCTACTGTCCGTCCAAGCGGTTATGTCGTAGGGTCGTAGAAAGGGAGGAAATCACGTGACAGTTAATTACTTAACGAGGCCCTTTTATTTAAGTTATTTTAAACAATTGTTTGGGTATAATATTACGTAGACGTCCAATTCCTAACAGAAATTAATGTTCTCAAAAAAGAGCTAAGACAGCCCAGCCACTAACTGGCGAATAAAAGCTGGTGGGGGAAACCGGGATACGACGTAGGCAAATGGACGACAGTACCTGTGCGAAAATGATTCAATATTGAAAGCTCTTTCGTCACTGGAAAACGCGAACATATTTCTGGAACGTACTGTTTACTATGACCGTAAGGCTACTATGACTGTATATGCGGTCTTGGATCTGTGTGGAGGACAGTTGAACTTCATTAGTAGAAGGGGTGGGAGCGAAGTACATTCAAAAACTCGGGTACAATAAAAATTGAAGTAAAAATAAAATGATGTCCCTGTATAAGGGCTGAGGAGTAAGAGATGAGGACGTACCGGTAAGCATATTCCATGGTTAAGGGGCCTTCATATACAGTGTGTCTCCACAGATACATTGTTTGTAATGAATGTTCGGCCTGTGCAACGCGATACTTACATTAACACAGACAAACCCATCAATGTAACAGCGACACAAACCACGCCGCAGACTTACTTGATACAAAACAATGGGTGATCCTTCTAATGATTCATGCATTTATACATTTGAATTTACGAGTGAATTCACAGAACTGTACAGAACTCTGCCAGCAGCTGTTGGGAAAGCTGAGAGCACAGAATATAGTGTGACCGGAATAAGACAAGCGCGGCCTGTGACAAAATGATTTCCAAACTGAAAGAATTCGAACCAACGTAGCGAGAAAATTAACAACATCCGGAGTGCGAATGTCATGGAATTGAAGAAACTTAATCCATGATGGAGGTGATGTTACAGCAGAAAATTTCTATCTTCGTAGCTTCCGTCAGTTGCCAAAATTTGTAAGATTGTGTAGAAAAATTAATAGTTAAAGTTGACAAAAACCTAGAACTTACATTGGACCGCACAGTTTATAAGTGAGGTCTGACATTTTGGGATTATAAATATGTCTCTTGTTTGTAATACTTAAAACGATAGTTCACTTCCTCATTTGAGTTTAAGTTCTTCTTCTTCTTCTTCTTCTTCAGTTATTAGGCCAATGGCCTGTTCCGGTCTCTCTCCAACGTTTAAGGTGGAGTGGTGTCTTCCCGCAGTGTTTGCCAACAGGAAGAGCCGTTCCCGTGCCGTACGTGGAACAGGCGTCACATCGGGTAGGGCCGGTGATGTGCACGTTCAGCTAGTTCCGAGTAAACTGGGCACGCTACGAATAGTTTACAGATACCTCCCGGTGTAGCTCATATCCACTGTGATGGATTGGTTGGGAGTTCATTTCTCGTTATAAGTAGACACTTGTTTTAAAGATAAAGAATTAAATCAACAATTGTTTACTTTATTAGAAAAGTAGGTAATTCTGTAGTAAGCATCGGCCAGGCCGTAGGGTTCGGTTAAGCTTATCCCTGACGAAAACAATACAACTTTTATTCTCAAATATTAATAGGCCTATATTTATATTTACTACTGCAAACTTGAGGTAACTAAAATGTATTTTGTACAAATTACACAGTGCAGTGGAAATAAGAAAGTTTAACAATTACATGGCCCTATATTGAAAAAAGAAATAAATCATGTTTTATTTAACGACGCTCGCAACTGTCAAGTTTATATCACCGTCGCCGGTGTGCCGGAATTTGGTACCGCGGAGTTATTTTACATCCCAGTAAATCTACTGACATGAGCCCGTAGCATTTAACTACAGTAGTGGCAAAGAAACCGGACCCGCCCTTGTAGCTGATTTCAGAGCCTCGTTCACTCCAGAGCACGATAGACTGGTAACTAAGACTTTCGTGGTTCGAATCCTGCCTGAGAAGGAAACTTTTTTTTTTGTAAAAATAGGTAAAGGTATCCCCGTCACATGCCATGAAGGCACTTGGGGGGGGCATGAAGGTAGAGCCCCATGCTTTCCATGACCTCGGCACTGGAATGAGGTGGTGTGGTCGGCACACGCTCTGACCGCCTTTTACCCCCGGGAAAGACCCGGTACTCAATTTTACAGGAGGCTGAGTGAACCTCGGGGCCGTTCTGGAAATTTGGCAACGGGAAAAATCCCGTCACCACTTGGGAACGAACTCCGGACCTTCCAGTCCGTAGCCAGCTGCTCTACCAACTGAGCTACCCTTTGTTTCTTATTCACATTTATTCCCAATACTTTTCGATTGCAGCGATATTTGACTACTTAATTAACTTATTATTCCCAGAACATGAATTTTACCAGCTTATTTTCTAATGGCTTTCGAAATGGGCTACATCAGCAGTCGAAACTACAACAGTTTCAATAGGTTGCTCGCTATCTTGTGAATGCGGGCGTGGCATGCGCAGTGGCTCATTTCGGGGACTTTGATTATTCCGTCGGTCCGGTTTTTTTTGCCACTACTATACACTTAAATGCCATCGACCGGGATCGGGATCGAACCCGCAACCTCAGGCATAAAAGGCCAGCACTCTATCGACTGCGCCATCCAGGCCGATCCCTATATTGAATAGCGAATATAAATTGTCTTTACTTTGCGTTCATTTTAAACTTAGAGCTTATATTTATTATTACTTTGACAACATTTAGTGGGTCTCTTTGATCAGCTTTAGCTTTATATTTTGCAGATTGCTGACATGTCATCTTAAAATTCAATTCAGTAACTTCGCAATAAGCCATTGGGCTAGTCAGTCCACAGATTGGACGTCAGCGAACATAAACATTGCTAACTGGTACAGACATTGTCTTTGATATCAATTTATGAAGTTGGGAAAATTGGAGTTTCAAAATATTTTCACCCATATTTGATCTAAAGACAGACGTAAGTGTATCATCAGATTTTCTCAAAACGTCATTCAAAACGTCATTCATCATAAAGACGGCCTTCATCTACATTTAAACGACAAGATTTCTTAGCTTCAATAGCGTAATTTCGTTGAATAGAACTGAACGTATGTACCCATTTTGCTTCAAGTTTTTAAGGGGAGAGGATGGTATTTTTAAAAACTTTTTTCCTATTTGGTGTAAAATATTAATTTTTTGTATGTAGAGAGCTCATAGCTGTAGCAAGTCAACCAAATATAAATATTTTGAAAAAAAAATAATATTTGGGGGCCCAGATTTAAAAAAAAAATGCAGAATTTTACTAACACCGATATATCTAAACCGTTTTTAAAGATAGATTCAAACAGTTTTTTGCAATGTACTTGCAAAAGTATGCTCTACAATCTGTCTGTAACAGAATTTTGATATTAGTCCCTACGTTTATAAAATAAACAATCAAAATTTAATAACACTTTTTTTATTTCCTTTTTCGCAAACAAACGGGCATATTTTAAAAATGAAATCTATTAACAAAATTCTGTTACAGAGAAGAGTTTCCTAATAGTCTAAAAATGTGTGTTCTAAATTTCATGCATGTATCTTTAATACTTCAGAAATTATATCCATTTATATCTGGCAATGTAGCAAAAAAAATGAAGTTACCGGAAACAACGATAAAGGGGTCGTGTGATTTAAAAATCCATAGCGCAGGAAGTTTAAAAATGGCGTCTCAACATCTGGTAAGGGCACAAATACCCACAAAATGTTATGCAATGCATTCCACACATATTACAGAGTATTTTAAAGACTTCTTTTTTTAAATTTAATTTACCGGAAACAACAATGAAAAGGGACGTGTGATTTAAAAATCCATAGCGCAGGAAGTTTAAAAATGGCGTCTCAACATCTGATAAGGGCACAAATACCCATAAAATGATATGCAATGCATTCCACACATATCACAGAGTCTTCTAAAGATTTTTTTTTTAATTTACTCTTTTTTCACCAAAAAATATCGTCCTCTCCCCTTAACGGCAGTAAACAATAAACATTTACCCGGAGAAATTATAGCTGAACTCGGAACCCAGAGATGAGGTATCAGAACGTGCAGACTCAGGGTCGAACCTTGAGAGGTGGCAACTCTACCATGCCGCAATAGAGGCCAAGGGAACATACTTTCCCGTCAGTGACAATCATATTTAAGAGAACGTTGGAAATAGAGTCGAAATATATGCATTACATTTTTAGAGAATTCGCATTTCGTGTTTCGCTGCATCTCATGTATAACAAGCCGCTAGGCCTGCATGCTAGTTCAGCATTTGATATGCTTGCAGCAGCTACTGCGGAGTGTAGTCTCCATATAAAGTTATTTTAGTCTCATGTTTTTAACTTGTCTGAGTAACTTTATTTCATTATGAGCTGCAAAATGCGCAGTCAAAACGTTTCTGTCGCACAACGGCGCCTGCTAAGGTTCGTCAGGCAGCACGCAACACTAGGGCGGACATGACGGCACAGCTGTTCTGGTGAACATGACATTCCACTCGGTAGATATGAATGCAGTGTCATGTTTGGTAGCGAGTGACATGAGTTCATTCCACGGGTGTGACTAGGATGCCATTTGAAGTCTGTGAGAAAAGCGTCTGTGCTCTCTATGCTATTGCTTCACGTTTTCTGTTGGTAATAAATAAATAGATGGCGGCCGGGTACCTCAGTTGGTAGCTCAGCCTCCTATAAAATTGAGTAACGGGTCTTTCCCGGGGGTAAAAGGCGGTCAGAGCGTGGTGCCGACCACAGCACCTCATTCTAGTGCCGAGATCATGGAAAGCATGGGGCTCTACCTCCATGCCCCCAACTGCCTTCATGGCATGTTACGGGGATACCTTTACATTTTACCTTTTTAATAAATAAATAAATAAATAAGTAAATAAATAAATAAATCAATGAATAAATAAATAAATAAATAAATAAATAACTAAATAAATAAATAAATAAATAAATAAATAAGTAAATAAATAAGTAAATAAATAAATAAGTAAATAAATAAGTAAATAAATAAATAAGTAAATAAATAAATAAGTAAATAAATAAATAAATAAATAAGTAAATAAATAAGTAAATAAATAAATAACTAAATAAGTAAATAAATAAATAACTAAATAAGTAAATAAATAAATAAATAAATAAGTAAATAAATAAATAAATAAGTAAATAACTAAATAAATAGGTAAATAAGTAAATAAATGAGTAAACAAGTAAATAAATAACTCAATGAATAAGTAAATAAATAAATAAACAAATAAACAAACAAACAAATAAATAAATAAATAAATAAATAAATAAGTAAATAAATAAGTAAATAAATAAATAACTAAATAACTAAATAAATAACTAAATAACTAAATAAATAAGTAAATAAATAAATAAATAAATAAGTAAATAAATCATTAAATAAATAAATAAGTAAATAAATAAATAATTAACTAAATAAATAAGTAAATAAATAAATAAACAAATAAATAAATGAATAAATAAATAAATAAGTAAATAAATAAATAAGTAAATAAATAAATAAACAAATAAATAAACAAATAAATAAATAAGTCAATGAATAAGTAAATAAATAAACAAATAAATAAATGAATAAGTAAGTAAATAAGTAAATAAATAAACAAATAAATAAATGAATAAGTAAATAAATAAGTAAATAAATGAATAAATAAATACGTGAATAAATAAGTAAATAAACAAATAAATAAATGAATAAGTAAATAAATAAATAAACAAAGAAATAAATGAATAAGTAAATAAATAAGTAAATGAATAAGTAAACAAATAAATAAATGAATGAGTAAGTAAATAAGTAAATAAATAAACAAATAAATAAATGAATAAGTAAATAAATAAGTAAATAAATGAATAAATAAATACGTGAATAAATAAGTAAATAAACAAAGAAATAAATGAATAAGTAAATAAATAAGTAAATGAATAAGTAAACAAATAAATAAATGAATAAGTAAATAAACAAATAAATAAATGATTTTACAGACGATACTACAACATTACGTTCGGGTTGTGATTTGAACATGACTAAAGCTACGGTTGACAATTCTATAGAAAATGTTGTCTCATGGATTTCTGCTAATAACCTTCATAGGCTTTATGAACAAGAGAGAAAAGCCAGTATATGGTCTTCAAGTTGTCTGGTGAAATGAAAAGTATGTTTACTGGAAAACTATTAGGTTACAAATTGGATAGCACATTAAGTTCGAATAAAATTTATAAATGTTGTACGTGGTAAGTTAGTTTCTGTCAGTTATTTAATGACAGGCTGAATGTTCTCTCGGGGAAAGTTTTACAGCTTGTATATTTTGCTGTTTCAGGCTTTAGTTTGCTTCTTTGGGAAGGGTGTTGTGACATTAAAAACGTTTTTAAGGTGCAAAAAATGTGTATTCGTACTGACTTATGTTAAAGCTGTCTACTCCAACTCTTGTTTAGAAGCTCAGTGAATCTTACAATATTTCTCTAAAACGTGTGAACATTATCTCTTTACTTTACTTTTACTTACTGGCTTTTAAGGAAACCGGAGGTTCATTGCCGCCCTCACATAAGCCCGCCATTGGTCCCTATCCTGAGCAAGATTAATCCATTCTCTATCATTATATTCCACCTCCCTCAAATCCATTTTAATATTATCTTCCCATCTACGTCTCGGCCGAACATTATCTCTTAATAAATTTAATTCCATTATGAAAAAGTATTGTATAAATAATCCAGCGCATGGTGTAGAGCAGCGTTTCTAAAAATATGTTTCGCGAGTAAATCCTAGAGGTTCCGTGAGTCCTAAATTGTTTATAATTTTATTTTATACGTAACGGATACTATGAAATGAATATACAAATCACGAAAATAACAATTAATAATAATTAACATGAAACATCATTAATAATGATATGAATGATAATTTTATTTTTATTATTATTGTTATTATTATTATTGCTAAACTAAAACGGAAATATTTATCATTTATCACTTTTATCACTGGATGTCCTGTGTCAACCAGAAGAAAATACCGAAACAGACAATGCTGAAGCAGAACCTTCCGTCATAAAAACCATATACAGGGTGTTTTGTTTACTTTACAGTGCTTGTCTAAAAAAACGCGTTTGCAAGAATACAGTTTTGAATGGACGTATCTTTCTTTGGAAGAGGAAAACAGTGACATTAGTTATTTTTTATTTTGCGTAGGTTAACATTACATTAATTCTATTAAATGGGAATACATATCAGATTCTCAATTTTACGCACAAAAACTAAAAACTTCTGCCAGAAGTATTTTTTATCAGACCCTTGCCTTTATAAATTACTTAAAATTGAAAAACATTACATACTTCGAAAGATTGTACCTTAAAGACATTTATTTTGTTTATATTTAACATAAACATGCTGTACTGTAACATAAAGACAGAAGTCAGATTTCGATTTTTTTACTTTGCACATACGAGGCGTGTTCTTAAAGTAAGTTCCAAAAGGGTGTAGAAAGTAAACGGGAAAATATTTACAAACCATTTTTGTAGCATTGTATTCCCCACACTTCAATTACTTCTCACCATAATCTCCACCATTATTGAGGCATTTATCGAGTCGTGGCACAAGTCTTTCTATCCCCTCATTGTAGAATTCACCCGCCTGCGAACCACTCCGCAACATTTGTGGAAAATTCAAGGAAAGCGAAGAAATTGTGAACCTCCTGTCCTCATGAATTTTTTCATCGACATTGATCAAAGATGGCCGACCGGTATGCTGCTCGTTATGTACAGAGATGCGGCCCTCGTTGAACTTTCTAACCCATCTCCTGATCATTCCATCACTAATGGCATCATCACCATACACCTCATAAAGTTGACGATGAATGTCAGGTGGTTTGATGTTTCTCGCATTCATAAAACGGATAACAGACCGCATCTCACAGTCGGCGGGGTGCTCGATCACTTTAAACATTTCAACAGATCACAACTAACCACACACACGGACTGAAGCTCTGAAACTGCATGCACAGCTTGTCTGAGGACTGAAGAAGAAAACACGCATGCGCAAAATAACGATTGCAGCGATGCGACAGCTATAATTGAAAATGGAACTTACTTTAAGAACACGCCTCGTACATCCACTCGTGAACTGATTGCAGTAAATACTGACTTCTGACTTAGTTCTACAAAAGTCGTGGAAAATTAATGGTTAAAACGAATGTTTATGTGAATAATAATAATAATAATAATAATAATAATAATAATAATAATAATAATAATAATAATAATAATAATATGGATAAATCGAAACAAAGAAGATGGATTACAAGAGTTGCATAGTTGCATTCTTTGTTAACTGGGGTTCCGTGGTGGAATAAGTTTGAGAAACAAAGATGTAGACGTGTACAGGAATTTTCATATTGCTGATCTTATTGTATATTTTTGTGTCTATTTAAGGTCATTTATATTTTAATGATGACAGTAAATAAACGAAAATGAATGAATGAATGAATGAATGAATGAATGAATGAATGAATGAATGAATGAATGAATGAATGTTAATTTTAAATGCCGTTCGTATAGATATTTAAGCGCTAAATCTTCTGTATGTTAGTCTAATAATAGTTTACTTTTCAGAAACATTTCACTCGTCAATTTATTTGAAATAAGAATATCATTGCAGCCGATTTTGATTAAATAGCCAGTTTCTGTTTTTGAGTTCATATCAACACGCATAGATTTTGACCCCCAGTAAAATTAGCCTACTTCATTTCGTTTGCTACAGTCGCAGTTGAATTGGCTGGTAGATAATGTGTTGACTACAGACGGTCTCCCAGTTCTACTCTCCAGGATGCTAAATGTTCATTCCCGCTGAAGGAATTGACTTTTGTTGCGTCACAATAACGTATCTTTACACTTCGGATCCAGTTAGCCGTGAACGCCATGTTCAGAATTAGGGCAAACTGATCTTCCGCTGTTAAGGCTGACTCACAAGTTCCTCGTAGAGCTGCAAGGCCTTGCAGAGGGCCGTGTCGTGTGTTTCTGCGTGTCGTCTGTCTTCGCATTCCAACAAAAGTGCGTTGTTTGCCGCCCCTCGATCTTCGTGATCGCCGACCAGTTCTTTCACTTGAAGTGTGCTGTACTGTCCCGTCTAGCGGGAAGTAACATGTTTGGAAAAGTCGATAGCTGTGATGATCGAACGCACTTCAAAGACGCTTTGACTACAAACGGCCGCCTGCGCACTGGAGCATGTCTACGTGAAGCTCGTCCTCTCGAGCGACAGATCTGGCATTTCTGCAGTAGCTGCTCTTGTCGTTTTATTTCTCATTACTGCTCAAATCTTAATTTATTCCGTCTCTTTTATTCCTTTCGGTCGATGTAGAGTATCCACCGCCCACTGAACGAATATTTCACACTTTTATCACTGCCAATACTGCGCTATAAACCAATTTTCGGCAATCTAATGTAAAATACTGCCTACAGATATTTGGAAAGTTTCAGAGAAAATACACAAATTCAATCTTCTAACACGATTTTTTTGTTTTTATGAATTAAGTATAATTTGCTGGGAGACATCGTTAGATATAGGCCACTTTACACTAAACCTGGAGTAATTTAAACTTATTAATCAGATATGATTCTACTTACTGTTTTTTATATGCTCACCTGTATGTAATTTCTATTTTATACATATTTCATTGTTATTTTCCATCCAAAGATCATTAAGAACGCTGAATATTACTTAATATCTCCTATCTTTCTCCAAATAGTGTTTATATGCCATGTTAATTTTCATTTGTTTTCATAAGTTAACAATGATGCACATTGGAAGCAACATATAAGAAATTATTTTCCTATCCAATCCACGCTATATTCACGTGTTTTGGAATTATTAATCGAAGATGGTTTGCTTATTGTTTATTACACGCACATTTGTATGTAATTTCTATTCCATACGTTTTTTTTTTATCCCCCGATCATTAAGAATGGTGAATATTATTCATGCTTGTTTCCTGTATTTCTTAAAATAATGTTATGTGGCATGTTAGTTTTTATTTGTCATTATTTACGTAAAAATGATGCGCCAAAAAATAAAAAATAATAATAATTTCGTACTCACTCCACATCATATGTATTCACATTTGTTTTTCAGTGATTTATTAAAGAATGTACCGGTATTTAAAAGACTAATAATTTAGAAACATGTTACATAAATCATCCTTGTGCCAAAAGAGAATGCTCCCTGGACAAAATTGTCGTATTTTGCAGTGGTCGTCAGTACTCGCTGAAATGAGTAATAATGTAATATAATTATGTTGTACATAGCAAGATCGATTATTCAATTGATAGGATATTTTATGAGGTTGTCATGACTGAGATATCTATTGTCAATTGCTTTTATTTGTCAGATGGCCTTGACTGACGGGTATATAAGGACTGGCGCTCTTAGGAGTGGAGGTCGGGGTTTGGGATGGCCCACAAGCAACAAGTTATACTAAATATGTTCAGCATTAGTGTAAAACTGGCCTATGTCTCCTATAGTGGGCGGGACATAAGTAACATTCACCTTCCTTTCTTATTTCTTTTTCCTTTCTCCTGTCAATTTTGTTAGTTACTCTTTTATAGGCTATTTCTCTCCATCTTTTTGTCTGTTTTTTATTCCATCCAGTTCATACATTCATCAAACATTACACCTAAAAATCTGACATCTGACCATCTCATAATCTGTACGTTGTTGATATTTATGTTTAAATTATTATCTTTTCTAGCCTATTTTGTACTGTATGAAAACAACAATAATAGACGTTTCTATTTCGAATGTAGGCTAACATTCCTCATTACCGGTATTCTTAACCTCACTTCTGCTAAATAATAAACTCCACAACTTTTAAACAAGAAGCTATTATTTAAGTAACTATCATTCCAAATAAGCCTAGGCAGAATGCAACTCAATGAAATTGTTGTACACAGGGATCACGAAAATTCTTGCTTTATGCTTTGTTTAAATACGTATCATTCAAAATAGACATAACAACCTTGTGTTGAATAAAAATATATTAATATAAGATTATGTCATTTTTATTTAAGATGAAAGAATCGCAGTCTTTGTAAATAATATACAGTATATATATATATATATATATATATATATATATATATATATTTCAAATTCTATTATGTTATATAAACATTTACAGGTTAACTCATTTTAAAATATCAAGTCTTCCTTCTTCATTGACTTTCAGACGAAAATTAATACTTACTTACTTACTTACTTACTTACTTACTGGCTTTTAAGGAACCCGGAGGTTCATTGCCGCCCTCACATAAGTCCGCCATTGGTCCCTATCCTGAGCAAGATTAATCCAGTCTCTATCATCATATCCCACCTCCCTCAAATCTATTTTAATATTATCTTCCCATCTACGTCTCGGCCTTCCCAAAGTCTTTTTCCCTTAGGTGTCCTAACTAACACTCTATATGCATTTCTGGATTCGCCCATACGTGCTACATGCCCTGCCCATCTCAAACGTCGGGATTTAATGTTCCTAATTATGTCAGGTGAAGAATACAATGCGTGCAGTTCTGTGTTGCGTAACTTTCTCCATTCTCCTGTAACTTCATCTCTCTTAGCCCCAAATATTTTCCTAAGCACCTTATTCTCAAACACCCTTAACCTATGTTCCTCTCTCAAAGTGAGAGTCCAAGTTTCACAACCATATAGAACAACTGGTAATATAACACTGTTTTATAAATTCTAACTTTCAGATTTTTTGACAGCAGACTAGATGATAAAAGCTTCTCAACCGAATAATAACAGGCATTTCCCATATTTATTCTGTGTTTAATTTCCTCCCCGAGTATCATTTATATTTGTTACTGTTGCTCTTAGGTATTTGAATTTTTCCTCCCCTTCAAAGGATAAATTTCGAATTTTTATATTTCCATTTCGTACAATATATGAAAATTAATAATAATAATAATAATAATAATAATAATAATAATAATAATAATAATACAGTAAAGAGAAATTTTAAAAATTCTTTACAGCTACATAACTTCTGAATAGACTGGTAAAACTGGAGATAAGATGGAGGTTATGATTACATAGGCATAACTTGGGATTAAGAAGCAAATAATATGACATAGAACTCACGATTAATGAATTCTTGGAAATTTATATCTTCTAAATCCATTTCAGCCTTAAACTAAGTTTCATCTTAGCACGCAAATGTCTCATTAGGTTGTTGTTGAGGCAAATTATAGCGCTAAATGTTGTACAAAGGTTGGTCTTGAATCGTACTAGCTTTTGGCTAAGTTACGACTGAAGAGTAAGTTAAGTTGTGACTATGAATACAAATTCTGCGTTTTCTCTCTACTAAAGTCGGATTAAGTGAAAGTGACGTTCCTGAAGACGGTCCTAAGGGTCGTTGTTAACAATCACCCTCTTTAGTAATGGCAGTATAAATCACGACGAAATAGAGCCGCTGCTGACCTAATTCGGACACGAGTCCTTTCGAAGTTTGGGAATTGAGAGAGAGGAATGCGACCACGTGGCAGCGAGATGAGGGATCTCTGTTCATCTGAGAAGCCATTCAGACGCTGCGATACGCATCAGAACAGCGACCTCCTTCAGCAGCTCCTTGTCAAAGTTGTAATTATTTCAACTTCTCCAGGGCTTCCTTGTTGCATACAGGCTTGACGCTTTCTTTAAAGTCAGTGTTATCAAGACTATACCTAAAATAGTAGGCCTACTGTATTTAATCTTATTTCTATACAATAAATTTATAAACTGAGATCCTTCCGTCAGCTTAAATATAAAAAAAAAAAATAGTAATATGCGTTACAAGAGCGGTATGTTGAAGTTTTCATGTTCGAGGAAAAGTTTGAAAAAGCGAAATGTAGTTGAGCTTTTTTAATTTCTGAGAACATGAAAACAAACATACCGCTCGTGTATCGTACATTATTTTGTGCGAAGATCGTTTATTACATACCTGAAAGAGGAATTTCTAATTAGTTGCAACGAAATCTCCATCTTGGTTTCTGTTCAATGACTGCAAATTTGCAAAACAAAAATATCTATCTTCAACATTGTTGCTTTAAAATGTTTTCTGTGTTTACTATACTCCAGCAGGCCGTCATATACGTCTGTCTTTTTCCCCCAGTCTATGATGAGTATGGAATCTTGTTGATTTTTTCACGGCTTCCTTAATGTTACTTGCATAACGAAAGCAGTAACTTTAGTGGAGTTGTAGAGTTTACTTAATTTTTGCAAATATTTAAAAACAATAATTAACAGTGCAATTTAGGTGAAATTGCAGTGGTAAGTTTCCAATTTATAATTATTACTATATTGAACGTCTCTAAAAATAATATGTTAAAAGCCTAAAGCAGTAAATCAATATGTCACTTAAGCGGTAAGAAGAGGGAAATTGTTGTGTGTGTTAGGTTGGGAATACTGAATGTGGAATTTTAGACTTTCCGCGGATTGGTTTTGTGCGGAAACCAAGCAAATACGCACGATCTCGCACAAAAGTTATTTTTTAATTGTTCCACTAAAATAAAACAGATAATAAAATATGAAAAAGGTGTGGGAATTAAAACGCAGAATAGCTTCTCACAATATAATTGATGTTAAAATGAAAGAATACCGTATTTACTCTCATATTAGACCTCCCCCCCCCCCCACGTTTTCTTATTTTTAATGCAAAAAATTATATGTGGTACAGAAAATGGTGTGCAATTAAAAAAGTCATATTTGAGGCACTGAAATGAATGCAGTGGAATGAATTGAAATGAAAAAGTAGATGAACTGGAAAAGGAAATTAAAACGAAGTAAAATAAAGCTGGAGTGAAGAATGTTTGTCAGACAGACATTCCATATATCAGCACTGCAAGCTTATGAAGATACAAAGGATGCGTTAGTTGCACTGATAAGTCTTCTCTAGCATAGAATGGTGGTAATTCATCATCAGAAACCTTCACTCCTTTCAGTAGAAGGTCCGTTACAGTAAACAAGTGACTGTCGTCTTCCAGATATTTACTAATCGTCTTTTCAAAAGACAAATTTATGTATATTGTATATTGAGGATATAATGTAGGCCTAATATTTCATAGCTGATACAGAATTTTGTCATTTTACCTCTGATCTAATGAAAAGTAAACAATTCTTGCACATTTCATCTGTGTTGCGTTCATGTTTCCAGTGGGTCCAATTTTCGTTGTCATTTAGCAACGTGGATCTGACAAAAAAGTTACACGTTTACATCTCGTGGATTTTTGAACTTGGATAGCCATAAAGATTCTGTCCAGCATCCCTAATATTTGTAGGAATGGCATGATCTTTATCTAAAAGTAAGTTTAACTTTCAAATCCTGGCTGGACCCCACAACAGAACATATTTACTTCGGAATATGTATGATAAGTACTTTCTTGTGTTAAATATTAACGTACCTTGTTAACATGTTTCGACCTATTTTCGGTCATCTTCGGAACTGGTCGTTGTTGGTCTTGGCGCCTCTTGTTTCCTGTGTGGGTGCGTTCGTAGTGTAGAGTCAAAGAGTATGTATTTTGAATAACAATAACAAAAGTAGACAACAAACACACAATCAAAGTATACAGAAAACCCACAACAACAAAAACAACAACAACAACAACAACAACACAGACAACACAGACACACAACACATCCAACCACCCCACACAACACAAACAAGCTGGATTCCGAACAATGGTACACAGACTACTCAACATACCAATGAACCAACAGGATTACAACGAAGAGCTAAACACAATCAAATACATAGCACAAGAAAACGGATACAACCCCAACATAATAAACATAATACGTAAGACAAAACAAAACCACAAAAACAGAAGAATACAACACAAACACAAGAACACAAAAAATACATCACACTAACATACGAAAACAAAAACACACAGAAAATTGCAACCTCATTCAAGAAATTAAACTACAACATCGCATACAGAACAAATAACACTCTACAAAAACATCTCAACACACAAACAACACAAGCAAACAAATACAACTACACAGGCGTATACAAACTCAAATGTAACACCTGCAACAACTTCTACATAGGACAGACAGGCAGATCATTTCAAACACGTTACAAAGAACACATCACAGCCATAACAAAATTACAAAACACCTCCACATATGCAAACACATCACAAATGCCAACCACACCTACAGAGACATCAACACAGACATGGAAATACTACACATCCAACCAAAAAGCCAGAAACTCAACACACTAGAAGAATATGAAATATACAGACACACGAAAACACACCCCAACGATATTCTCAACACACAACTCAATTTCAAAACACACACACTCTTTGACTCTACACTACGAACGCACCCACACAGGAAACAAGAGACGCCAAGACCAACAACGACCAGTTCCGAAGATGACCGAAAATAGGTCGAAACATGTTAACAAGGTACGTTAGAATTTAAGACAAGAAAGTCTTATCATACATATTCCGAAGTGATACAGTGTTAAAAGTTGTGTAATCAAGATGTACATATTTACTTCATCTGTATTTTATCAACTGCAACGAGGCTGTTTGACGTGCTAGCTTTTGGTCTAAGGTCAACTTTCCGCCGTTTGTTGCAAATGTGTTGTGCAGATTCACGCACACTTCACCGAATTCGGATTAACTCTGAATTTAAATCTCAATGCCAACCCTTGCCTTGGGCACAACTTCTGGTATAGAACCCTGCATAGGCATTCTTGTTGTTCAGAAGTAACACTGCTGCTCATAGTAAGCATGAATTATCCCGTCAGCTAAGACTGGCTGATTTATCTGCTCCGCCCTCTTCCCATCTCCACGCTTTATTAATCAACTAGTTAATTACGCTATTAACCCTGCGTATCAGGAATAAGGTCAGCTGCAAGTTCGAGACCTGCCTTTGAACTCCGGCGAGTCCAACATGACTGGAAAATATTACGTTGGATAGAGTCGCACCATTCCACCAGGGTTGGGGTTCATAATATTGTTTTTATAATGACCCGAAATTCCTTGAATTCGATTCAGACAATTTACATGCAGCTGCTTGCCAGCTCCACTGGAAGGCCTCAGACACGTCATTCTGTGAAATACGCCCGTTGGAATAATATTCAGCGTGATAGTAATACCACAGTCTAGAACAGGGATGAGACGATATTAGCTCCCAATCACGGTAGAAGAGCTCGACCGTGATCACGAGCGCATAGCGCATCCACTGTAACGTAGACAACAGGGATGTACATGCACATGCAGCGAATAAAAGCAGCAATTATTACAGTAACTTGCGTTACTACATCTCTGGCTATGTAATAGGGCTAATTACTCAATTATTTAATATACATGTACATATATAAACAAATCGCAAAGGGAAGGGTTTTTTACGAACAAAAAGAGAAATAGGAAAAGTTAATTCTATGTCAACCATTAAATTTTATTGTCAAAAGCAATTATTTATTATGTAAATACTTCACTTCATTGGTTAGGAGAAACTAATAGGGTCTACCTGCTCGACGTGTGTGATCTCTAAGTACTTTTGAGCATTTGTTGAAAAAATAATAATGACAATATTGATTGAAATAGAGTATATTGATTGTGTGATTGTGAAAATGTAGTCCTTACTCTCCAGTCGTGATTATGTAATGAGTTGTCTTAGAGTGATTTGTAAGATGCACGTAACATGAAAAAAACAAATGGTTTAAATTAAGATATTGAGAGCCATCGTAATTTTTGGGGTCAATAATTTAAGGGGATATGCAGGACTTTTAAAACTTCCACAATTTCGGCCAAAATTTGTGAAATTTAAACTATATAAACAGATCTATAATAATAATAATAATAATAATAATAATAATAATAATAATAATAATAATAATAATAATAATAATAATAATATCTGTACAAAATTTGGTGCAGTTAGGTGTAATAGTTTTCAAATTATATTTTTAAGTATATTTTATATTGACGTTACTAAAAAAGCTCCTTGCATCAAAGTTTTCAAAATGTTTAGTTCATATTTGCTCAAAATCTTGAAAATAGTTATTGGAATAGAAGTGAATTAGCATTTGAGTTTAGTAATAGTATGAGTTAAAATACAATCAAAGATAAAATATTATTTCTAAATTAAAGAAACACGTAGTCTAATGAAAGTAAAAATCCAGAAACAAGCAACAAATAAAACATCAACAATACATTTAAAATAAAGAAATAAAAAAATCTAGATACAATCTACTGACCCAAATGTAAATTAATTTACCTTCGATATCAATTCCGAAATGAATTTATTTCTCTCTTCTCCTGAATAATGCCTATATTTTTTTTCATGTTGCGTCTCATAATGCCGTTTTATGTTGCTTTTTTTTTTTTTTTTTTTTTTTTTTTTTTTTTTGCAAATGATCTTTTTTTTACACAACAAACACTGGACTTCATCACCATGTTCGAAGCATAAATATTGTATCTTCCACTCTTCCTTGAAAGCTTTGAGCGCTTCCGTTCCGTCATGATGCGCTGTGTTCTAAGATCTGTACATCCTTTAGCAATGTTTACAGGTAAAAGAGCTCCGCGCGCGCGCAGCGGGCATAAAATAGCTCTCGCTCGCAATTATTAATCACCATCGCAAGACTGGTCTATTATATACAGTCACGAAGTTCAATACGTAGTAAATATGCATCCACATATAGTTGCTAACTACTAGGATCGCTACTATCGCCTCATTACAGACAATGCGAAATAGTACCTGCACAGTCTATTGTTCCTAGCACCCTCACAACTCAAGCTTCGTGACTATATACTAGACTGTGGTAATACCATGTTTCAGAAAATCAACTGTGATAATTCCTTTTCAGACTGAAACCGTGATTTTCCCAGCTTATTTCTGAGCTCGAAACAAACAGAGGGATGTTTCCATTGTTTTAGTTGATTTTGTTCAGACGTGAAATGATGAACCTCTGTTTGTTCATAGTAACATGTTTCAATAATCTTGAGGCAACACTTCGGCTTTTACTGGTCCTGATCAACTTTCAGTGCTTAATTGCTTAAATAGATCTGATCTAAGTTACAAAAAGGATAATGATATAAAATTAAAATTACAATCATTCCAGACAGTATTTGGCACAATTAATAGAACTTTGAAGAATAAAAGCAGAAAGGAAAAAAAAATGAAATTCTACAATGTAATGGCAGTCCCTACTCTTTTATATGGAAGTGAAAGCTGGGTTACAACAAAACCTGAAGTTAGTAAAATACAAGCGGCAGAGATGAGATTCTTGCGGAAAGTAAAAGGATGCACGAGATTGGATAGAATGAGAAATTAAGATATTAGGCAGGAACTAGGAGTATACCCACTTATTGATAAAATAGACAATTACAGACAAGATTGGAAATTACATGTAGGGAGAATGGACGACTACAGACTCCCTAAGAAAGCAATAAATTATAAACCAAAAGGACGAAGAGATCAGGGGCGACCGATGAAAAGATGGAGCGACCTTTGAAGCCGGAACGGGCAATTGCGCATACCATGAAGTGAAGAAGGAGAAGAAGAAGAAGAAGAAGAAGAAGAAGAAGAAGAAGAAGAAGAAGAAATAGAATAATGTAACTACAAACTTGAAGATTTGTCAACAGTGGAAAAGATGAATATTAATAAAACTGAAGATATTGTTGGTAATAAAATTCATTGTCATCAGAGTGAGCAAACCTTAACCCGTACAACACAACGGGAATTCCTGATAGTGGCAAACCAGGAAACGATGGAAAACCCGCTAAAATTAAACAATCAACATTTTTTCACAGTAACTTACAGTAGATGATGATGATGATGATAATAATAATAATAATAATAATAATAATAATAATAATAATAATAATAATAATAGAAAACAAACATGGTATAATCATTAAAGAAAATAAGAATAAACATGTGCGATTACCAATGAAGCTGTGCCTTAAACAAATGTGTGATCAAGAAAAATACTAAAAATAATAATTATATATAAGGACCTAAGCATACGTAGAATGTGGTACGCAGAGAATCAATAAAAATATGTATGGAAGTTCTGACTGTTTTACCACAGTATAAAGAAGATACAATGAAGACAACTAGGCCTTTTCGTGGGAACAAAGTCTGAGTGCGCATGTCATGAAACCGGGTGTATTGTCTGGAACCTCCACCAGATGGTTCTCCATCTACGACAGAACTGGCATAATTTGACATTAACTGAAAAGATTTATTACTCATATTTTAACAGTTTGAAAGCCATGAGGCAAAGGAATGGCAACATAATCATACTAATAATTACTTCCGAATGTAAACATCATGAAAATATTCACTAATTGACGCTAATTTTAAAGTCACTTGTACATGCTTATGTTGATAACGTAATATTGAACCATTAGCTACATAGATCACGACATTCGTTTCGATGAAGTTACGACGTCAACAATGGATATAATAAAAATTTGTTGACTAGCTAATAACATTCCATTAGTGATGGATATTATTTCATTCCAATAACGTTTATACTTAGGCCTACATGATTATTCCTATTATTGACAGTAATATTTTGTATATCTTCATTATACTGTGGTTTTACGAGGTTTCGACAGACAGTACGTACCTTTGTACAGAATAAATTAATATAAGTTATTTATTTATTTAATTATTTATTTACTTATTTATTTATTTATTTAAATAAAAAGAGTCTTGTGAATTCCTGTATTTTATTCTCTGATACCGGTGTAAACATTAGTGAATTATTTTATTCGTAATCTTTGGAAATTGTTTTAAATATCCAGGTCGCAACAATAGGAAATATTGACCACTGCCTCCTTGATATGACAATATCGTTAAGATGATTGCAATTGGAAATCCCGTGACCCTGTGTGTGCATGAAAGCAAAGGTCGTGTCAGAGTAATCGATGTTTTATGAACAACATTCAGTAGACATAAAAATATGTAAACGATCCACCATGACAGCAATATTATACAATTTTATACAACAACACATGCTGAGACGAAGCTTACAAGCAAACATTCTCATGAGGGCAGATAAAAAAATATTTTTTTTTATTCCACCATGTTAATAATGTCAAAACAAGTGCTTATACAAAATTTTGCCACTCGACCGCAATTACGAGGGCCGTAAAAAATAGATTTCCCTGAGGCCGCTTACAGAAAGAACACACAATTTTGTTGAAAACATTTATTGGAACAGATATAGCACTGTTGAGCTATTTTTCAACATATTCCCCACCGGAATTTAGACATTTTTCATAACATGGGATCGACAGAGAGGTGCAGACTGTCACACACTGGTTCTGATCCCGGGCGGCAAACGTCTACGACACAGGGATGCAGAAGTTGATCTCACTGTATGATAAATATCTCAGTTCGAGTAGGGAATATGTTGAAAAATAGCTCAACAATTTTATTACTGTATCTGTTCCAATAAATATTTCCATGAATTTGTGTTTTCTTTCTCTAAACGGTCTCAGGAAAACTTATTTTTTACAGCCCTCCTAATTGCGGTCGACTGGCCAACATTTGTGTAAGCACTTGTTTTGACGTCATTAACATGGTGGAAGAAAAAAAACTTTATCGCCCCATGAGAATGTTCGTTGGAGATTATTTATGTTTGGACAAAAAACAACCAGGATTTTACTAATATTGTGAAAAATTTATAATCATAATATAATAAATACGATATAAATGAGTAATTTCAGACTTACCGTCTGTACAGAATAGAATTGGCGTCAAAACGAAACGAAAATTGTTAGGTAATATTTCTTTACTTCTAGACTGGAACTTGTGGCGCATTCCATCCTGGTGATCGTGATCTGGTCAGTGTAAAGGAATGTCGATACAGAGATAAGGGACGGAGGATCTTCAGTCTTCAATGTCGTTGTAGCACGAGACTCGCTCAATGGATGACCACCTCGACAGTGAAGATGGAGGCAATTATTAGAAACTCGTAAGTGCTGTTTATTCTTATAAGAATGCATGATATTCTTTCACTGCCGCAGATTTAGGGAAGAAAGACTATGCGTAAAGTTGGCAATTTTTCTTCTTTTAATTCTGAAATTCTTTCGATTTATTAACTCTAAAATATTTGAACTCTTCGGACATTAACAGATTCAAACTCTCGCAATTTCAGATGGTTATTGGTCCCGAAATTTACGTAGTTATATCTTAACTGGTCATAAAACATTCACGGTCTTACCAATAAGAACTCTTATACAGACGTTCAACTGTCTTATACTTACACACGAGTAGCTCGTTTGTAAGTCGTGTGTAAATTCCTTACTAATAATCACTACATACGTCGTGGCAAACAACCCATCACAGTAAAACAGCTTGTTACGAATCCTTCAAATAAGCCTCGGAATGGGACTGATTCTCTGACACGACAGTTATATTACCGGTTGTTCTATATGGTTGTGAAACTTGGACTCTCACTTCGAGAGAGGAACATAGGTTAAGGGTGTTTGAGAATAAGGTGCTTAGGAAAATATTTGGGGCTAAGAGGGATGAAGTTACAAGAGAATGGAGAAAGTTACACAACACAGAACTGCACGCATTGTATTCTTCACCTGACAAAATTAGGAATATTAAATCCCGACGTTTGAAATGGGCAGGGCATGTAGCACGTATGGGCGAATCCAGAAATGCATATAGAGTGTTAGTTGGGAGGCCGGAGGGAAAAAGACCTTTAGGGAGGCCGAGACGTAGATGGGAAGATAATATTAAAATGGATTTGAGGAGGTGGGATATGATGGTAGAGACTGGATTAATCTTGTTCAGGATAGGGACCAATGGCGGGCTTAAGTGAGGGCGGCAATGAACCTCCGGGTTCCTTAAAAGCCAGTAAGTACATACGTCGTGGATAACAGTCAAACTGTTACACAGCTACGTCATAATTTCGTCATTATTTAATTATGGAAGGTAATAGAATATCTGAGATTCTCTATTGCATCCGATAGTGCGCGCTAGCGTGCCGCGCTAAGTATCGATAGTACAACTGGGCCTGATCGATTACCACACTATATTTTGGTCAAAGAGTATAGCTACAGCAATATTATTCTAATTATTCTGTGCTCTTTTGTTTGTTCTTCTATGGTTACTAGACAACCTTCATCATAAAATGACAATCGATACGAACAGCTGTTAGAGGGACAGCTATTTTTTCTCTATATACAACGCTTAAACAAGGGGTTTTGTGTATTTAACTACTGCAAAGCAATTCCCATGTATAGTTACAGGCTGTTTATACATCTATCGCTTGTGCATGGTTTATTAGTAACGGTTTCTGTCCGAAGTCTGCATAAGTCTCATATAAAACTCACGGTTTATTAGTAAGACCGTTACACTTAAACTTTTATTGATGCTCAAATTGTGATATTGTCTTACTTACTTACTTACTTACTGGCTTTTAAGGAACCCGGAGGTTCATTGCCGCCCTCACATAAGCCCGCCATTGGTCCCTATCCTGAGCAAGATTAATCCATTCTCTATCATCATATCCCTCCTCCCCCAAGTCCATTTTAATATTATCTTCCCATCTACGTCTCGCTCTCCCCAAAGGTCTTTTCCCTTCTGGCCTCCCAACTAATACTCTATATGAATTTCTGGATTCGTCCATACGTGCTACATGCCCTGCCCATTTCAAACGTCGGGATTTAATATTCCTAATTTTGTCAGGTGAAGAATACAATGCGTGCAGTTCTGTGTTGTGTAACTTTCTCCATTCTCTTGTAACTTCATCCCTCTTAGCCCCAAATATTTTCCTAAGCACCTTATTCTCAAACATCCTTAATCTCTGTTCCTCTCTCAAAGTGAGAGTCCAAGTTTCACAAACATAAAGAACAACCGGTAATATAACTGTTTTATAAATTCTAACTTTCAGATTTTTTGACAGCAGACTGGATGATAAAATCTTCTCAACTGAATAATAACAGGCATTTCTCATATTTATTCTGTGTTTAATTTCCTCCCGAGTGTCATTTATATTTCTGTACTTGAGAGCTAGAGTGGCGTAAGTCCACTTTTTTTTAAATTATATTATTACATATTTGAAGTGCTCTTATTGCGATGCATGAGTGCCACTGTGCAACAATCTCTAATAATAGTAATAAACGAAATAATGATGCAAGTCCAACTCACTTTAGAACAAAATTGAAGTAAGTCCACTTACTACTATTTGGCTCTAATAATTTTTATAGGGAGCAAATGTAAGTCCACATAAGCTATTTTAGCTCTTAGGTTTTGGCTAAAATATATACAACACATAACTTAAACTATTCGAAATCAAATTCATAAGGAATATTGGAGTGAAAACAGGTCCTGGAATTCAAAATGTCACTTTATATCATCATATGTCACGAGTAAACCAGTACAACGGACTCAACAAGGACAAATATGAGGACACAAAGTAATGCGTATTCTTTTACAATAGAAACTGCAAAAGAATCACTATGTAAGACATTATTTCTAAATACATTAGCCATCTCAGAATCCCTTATGAGAGTAGCATTGGTGAAAACTTCGGAAGTGGAATGGTGAAACCTGATAAACGTGGCAGACACTCTTCATTCAGTAAAACCCTGATTGCATTATTGAGCAAATAAAAGCCCACATCAAAATATATCCCTCTTATGATAGCCATTATAGTCGAGAACGAACAAAGAAGAAATATTTGGGCAGTCATCTTAACATAAGTTATCTAAAATGTATGCACTTTACTTGGTGAATGTAAGGCTTCCGGAGTTAAAGAAGCGAAGAAATGGCTATTTAGGCGTATCTTTAATGAAGATTTCAATTTAGCTTTCCACCAACCAGATGTTGATACATGCAATACATGTGATCAGTTGGATGATGCTTCAACAGAGGAAGGAATAAAAGCCGTAAAAGAAATGAAACAGAAGTCTTAACTGTTTGGACCGATAATTGTGCAGGGCAAAACAGAAATTTAATGATGGTAATGATGTATATGTGGCTCCTTAACAAGAATAGTAGTCTGAAAGAAATTAACAATAAATTTCACTTGAAAGGTCATACCCACATGGAGGTCGATGGAGACCACAGTATAAATGAAAGGTCAAAGAAGAGACTTTCAGGTATGTCTATATTCACATGCAATGACTGGGCGAACTTTATATTGAAATGTAAGAAGTCACCTTTTATTGTGAAGAGAATGCAGTTGGAGAATTTTAAGAATTTCCACTCATTGATGAATTCCACTTCCGCTCTGCTTATTTCTAGGAACAAAACTCTTAGAATGAAGCATGTTTAATTTCCTCAGCCGTGCGGCTTTAGTTACGAAGAATTCTGATGGAATTCTTTTCTACAAAACCGAATTTGGAGGAAACTTCCAATCAGTAGATTTGAGAAGAAATACAAGGAAAATATTAGAATCCCCCATAATTGAACTCCCACAATTGAGGATTTTCAAAAAGAAAATCGGCACACAAAAATACAGAGATTTGATGATTCTTATGCAGTGGATTGCAGAGGAATATAAAGCGTATTGCCACATGCTGAAGGAGAAGAAGACTTCCGTACTGAAGAACAGTTCAAGTGGACACTGAAACCTCTACAGTTTGTATTTCTTTAATTTCACTGGTTTTTTTTTTATGTACAATTAAAAATGGCTATTACATCACATATAATTTAAATAACATTTTGTTTTTGATAGCTTTAAGGTCTAGACAGTGTTGGGTATATTGTTAATTAAAATAGCCTTATTAATATAACATGAGGTTTCTGTCACTTATAACAGCTACTATATCTGTGTAAGACATAAAAATAAGTGTAGCCTGAGTGAAACCCATAAGACTGAATTTGAATGTCTATTACATTAAACTGCTGTTACTTGTATTTTGATACATGAATAAGAATTAAAAATACGACTGCTTTGTGTGTGAATAATAAAATGTAAGTCCAGAAAGTATTACTTATATTTAGAGCTAAAATAACGCAAGTCCATTTAATTCCAATGTAACAAACTGATGGCAAATAAAAGTTGTTGACCATGTAAAGAGTAAGTAGTAGTCTATACAACATAAATATGAGATTCATAAGAAACGAATAAGAGCGAAAAAATAACAAAAATATGAGAATTTGTTTTTATGCTCTCCTGTAAAATTATTGTTTTGTGACTTGCGTCACTCTAGCTCTCAGGTACAGATTTGTTACTGTTGCTCCAAGATATTTGAACTTTTCCACCTCTTCAAAAGATAATTTCCAATTTTTATATTTCCATTTCGTACAATATTCTGGTCACGAGACATAATCATATACTTTGTCTTTTCGGGATTTACTTCCAAACCTATCTCCTTACTTGCTTCAAGTAAAATTCTCGTGTTTTCCCTAATCGTTTGTGGATTTTCTCCTAACATATTCACGTCATCCTCATATACAAGTAACCCGTTCAATTCCAAACCCTCTCTGTCATCCTGAACGTTCCTAATAGCATACTCTAGAGCGAAGTTAAAAAGTAAAGGTGATAGTGCATCTCCTTGCTTTAGCCCGCAGTGATATTGTCTACGTTAATAAAATTAATACCTGAAAGATGTGAGAATTTCAGGAAAAATTAGTAGATGTGAAATGTATGATATTCCTATCTGAAGAGTAAGAGGACTGATCTCTCAATCTTGTAAGAAATGGTTGTGAACACTTACTTCGTACGGCAGTTAGCCAGAGATTTGGCAGTTGTGTGACCTTACCCTTAATTCAGGGAGCTCTGTTCCACATTTTTCTCAATATTAGCGGAATGAAGACCCTCAGCTGCGCCCCATCCACTATCTCGATGTACTCGTTGTCTCTTCGGTTTCCCTTTCGTAAGCTTGACGAACGAGGTCGCTGCATAAGACACTTCATCGCGTCCCAGTTCCTGCTCCGTGGGCGAGGCAGGCAGCTGTGTGGCGTGGTGCAAACCGCTCTATCCCGATAATCTGCGTTGCCAACTTCAGTAAGTAAGTAAGTAAGACAATATCACTTTAATCTCGCAGGATTAAGGCCATAAGGCCTTCTCTTCCATCCCACCAGATAGCACATATAAATACAAAAAGAAATACAGACCCTGGTGAAAATAATACAAATTAAATTAAAGCCCAATACACGGTCATCGAGCTAATACAAGAAAAAAAAGAAAGAAAAACATAATCTTAGCATGCAGGCTAGAAAAACATAGATAGCAATGATGATAGTGATATCTTATAACTGATAATAATAATAATAATAATAATAATAATAATAATAATAATAATAATAATAATAATAAATTTAATAATAATAATAAATTTATAAAACAGTTATATTACCGGTTGTTCTTTATGGTTGTGAAACTTGGACTCTCACTTCGAGAGAGGAACAGAGGTTAAGGGTGTTTGAGAATAAGGTGCTTAGGAAAATATTTGGGGCTAAGAGGGATGAAGTTACAGGAGAATGGAGAAAGTTACACAACGCAGAGCTGCATGCATTGTATTCTTCACCTGACATAATTAGGAACATTAAATCCAGACGTTTGAGATGGGCAGGGCATGTAGCACGTATGGGCGAATCCAGAAATGCATATAACTTAGAGTGTCAGTTGGGAGGCCGGAGGGAAAAAGACCTTTAGGGAGGCCGAGACGTAGATGGGAAGATAATATTAAAATGGATTTGAGGGAGGTGGGATATGATGGTAGAGAATGGATTAATCTTGCTCAGGATAGGGACCAATGGCGGGCTTATGTGAGGGCGGCAATGAACCTCCGGGTTCCTTAAAAGCCAGTAAGTAAGTAAGTAATAATAATAATAATAATAATAATAATAATAATAATAATAATAGTAATAATGATTGAGGTTCTGGCTGATATGTACATCTATTATCAGGCAGTACATCTCACTTGACGATATGTGTCGGAGGAAAAACAATTGCTTGTATGCATCTGAAGTCTTACTAGTGTAATATGCAGCTAGTCGGTGATGTACTGTATGCAATGGCGGGGGAAAGAAACTGGCCACCATACCCCATTATCTCTTCGCCTAGTTGCTTCATAAGTGGTGCCTTCTTGGTATCACCTGTCAGGTTCAAACCTGTCTTCGGACAGGACTAAATAATAATAATAATAATAATAATAATAATAATAATAATAATAATAATAATAAAATACACAATATTTAAAATACCGATAATGTAAATTGTAAACAATTTTAATAATTCCCTCCTCCTTGTCAAAATTCTGCATACGCCACTGATTATGTAGGCTATTAGCCTATTTGAACTAACAACTTTTGGGGTACAGGCTTCAGTGGAAAAGTGTCTCTAGGGGTACGGGGAGAAAAACTGGCGTACAGCATTGCTGCTCCCTAAAAACATTCAAAGTCGTGTACAACATAATTATAGTCCCGTCGCTCTAATTTCCGGCAGCCAATCACGTTGCAGGTCGGCTACATTCAAACGTGTGCGTCTTGTGATTCGCTGATGAAGACGTTATTCATTTCTTAAGGCTCGATAAATACTTAATATAATCGCCCGCCATTTTGGCTCTTTCGTTGGCGTTCGCAGAAAGCACACGAAGACGTTATTTGCCGCTCAATTATTTGCTGAATTACAGTGCGTTTGATTTATTATCATAGGAGCTACGACACGATAATGTTTAACGGTGTGGCAAATAGATTCCTCGTATGGTAGCTCGGCAACGAAAGAACAAAAATGGCGAACGATACTACCTACCTAGACTTTATAGAGCCTTCACTTCCTAAGACGTAAGCAAAGAGGAGTCACGCCGGGAATAACAGCGCCGCGACTATAGTAAACGTAACAGTGCGTAGGCCTACATTCTGGTGCCAGATAACTGCAAAATACGCGGCATCTTTCTGTTTTAATATGTTTTGTTTACTGCCTTTTCCCCAAGGCCGTCTTGATTCAAAGTAAACCAATGACACCGACTGGCTTCAATATTACAGCAAATCCACGTAGTCAATCAATCATACTCTCTCGCAATGTGCAGCTACTAGACAGCAGTGCAGGTTAACCAATCAAGCCCGTATAATATATGTCGAATGCCCTTTGTCGGTCCGATGTCAACAAACCGCACGTGTTTTCAACAATTTGGCTTTCTCTCTGATAATGCGCAACGATTCCTTCAGCTGTAGGAAGGTTTCAAACGTGGGACAACAGGCCTGCGGACAAGGCGGTTTTATACTGTTGCAAAATGCAGTATAACTAGTGGCTTGTGCAGAAAATGCTGCTAACTAAGTTCATTAGACGTTCAAATAAACATTTTTCATATTTATTTTCAATGAAGAATACCAAACATTCTGAAAGTTATTTGCTTCCATAGTAATGAAAGATACTCTCTCTCTCGAGCCAATACTGAAGAGAACCACGCATATAAATATCTACACCACACCGCCATTAAATATATGAAAAGACCCAACCCCACTTGATTAATAACTATAAAAATAATGAAGATGGGAGGATAATATTAAAATGGATTTGAGGGAAGTGGGATATGATGATAGGGAATGGATTAATCTTGCTCAGGATAGGGACCAATGGCGGGCTTATGTGAGGGCGGTAATGAACCTCCGGGTTCCTTAAAAGCCAGTAGCCTAAGTAAGCAACAATTTGAGAATTATGTAATGTATATCATTTTAAAGAAGGAAACCCAAAAAAATATATTGTAGAAATAAATAACAATTCATTAATATGTCACATCAACGGACATGTATACGTCACCAAACATCGCAAGATGAAGATTACATTTATAAAAATATTTGATTTTTAATAATATTATTATCTTACGTAAGTTTTATAGCTTTCAGTAACCTATACTATATATACTATATAGCCGCCACTCAGTAAAATATAGAAATCAAAATCTAATTTAAGTTATTCTCTACATCTACTTATATAACCCCAAAAGGTTTCACTGGATTTTCATATATCATCAATATAGCATTAATATGTATGATTAATGAAAAATAGTCACATCACAGCATTAACTACAATAATATTTCATTTCTAATGGTAATAATGTCATCAAACCACCTCAAGTTTTGTAGTTTTTAATATCCAATTTAATTTGAGATCTAAATACGTCAGCATTCTTGCAGATCATGGCCTTCGTGTACAGTACTTAACAAAAGTTTAAGACCATGAGCAAATTTCATATAATTATTTCCTATTCCTATATTTTTGTTTCTATTTCCCTCATGAATATTTTATCAATTATTTGGACTGTGAGACATCTATCGACGCAAAGAAAGTAAAATTATGACATTTAGTTTTCGAGTTATGATTTTAATGAAATATTTTGTTACTGTAAAAATGCTACATTTATAATTACGGAATAATTTATTCATGCTAAACCAACATCTTTATTGTAGTGATGATTTTTTCAAGCAATTTGAGAAGTGTGAGAACACATTGGCACCAGAAAGAAAAATTAAAAAAATTTTATTTTCGTTTTATAATTTTTTGCATATTTTTCCAAAATAAGGAAAATAATAGTAGAAATAACGTTAAGTAAAGGCATTCATAGCTTCACTGTGGAAAAATATGCAAAAATTATAAAACGAAAATAAAATTTTTTTAATTTTTCTTTCTGGTACCACTGTGTTCTCACACTTCTCAAACTGCTTGAAAAAATCATCACTGCAATAAACATGTTGGTTTAGCATGAATAAATTATTCCGTAATTATAAATGTAACATTTTTACAGTAACAAAATATCTCATTAAAATCATAACTCGAAAACTAAATGTCATAATTTTACTTTCTTTGCGTCGATAGATGTCTCACAGTCCAAATAATTGACAAAATATTCATGAGGGAAATAGAAACAAAAATATAGGAGCAGAAAATAATTATATGAAATTTGCTCATGGTCTTAAACTTTTGTTAAGTACTGTACTATCGTTTACTGTAGTGTGTGTTTTGTTTTATTCTGAAATGCAATTAGCTAGTTCTCAAAACTGACGACAGATGGATTTTGGAAAATAGGAAAATTATGTTGAAAAATAGACATTTCACTGAAAACTACTATTCTTCTGAAAAACTTTGAGTTCCAAGCTTCAAAATGAGGGGTCATTTATTATTAAAATCCGTTCAGCCGTTTTCCTTAATTTCCATTACCAGTTCAAATTATATATATAGATTTTAAGTAATTTTGTCTTGGCAGGTTGACAACGCTGAAAATAAATTTGTGTACCTACTGAGATTGATATCGACACCTCTTGTTCTGCAAAAGATTTGAAATATCATTTATTATTTGAAGGTTATGTGCATGGAATACTCAAGATGCACAGATAACCAGTAACAATTTTCACAGATGGATCAAAAGGTAAGGCAATTCCATCAGCATAACACACTCCATCTTCCCGGCAGACATTCCATCCACTTTGGCACACACAAGGTCATATTCATCTTGATAGATCGCGTGTATGGTTATGCCAGAGGTTGCCAAAATTAATTAACTTAATCTATTTATTTATTCTGGTGGAGTTAAGGCCATCAGACTTTCTCTTTCACACCATGAATTGCAAGATGTAAGCAATTAATTTGCCAGATGTGAACGCAGTCACAGAAAGTTCATCTGTTACTATCACGAAATTATACCAATCTTTCTAGAGTGCAATTTTTTTTTGTTCATTTGTATTGCTTGTTTGCAATTACTGTGTAAATGTATTTCAGGTAAAAATGCTGACATATAACTTCCTGAAACCTAATAATGTACCTACACTAAAACCACTCATTGCTTTTTAAATTCGGACCTTAATTTGCACAAAAACCTTACTATCACGAAATTAGCCGAGTTTGTCCTATTCGTATAGTCTACTAGTATATATTTCCCCACCCAAAATCCATAAATTTGTCTATGAAGAATGGACATTAAATTTAAAATATGTGTTACTTTCTCAGAAAATCGAAAAATTAAAATTGATAGAATTTGAGAATTCAATTTCTGTCAGATGCGTTTCCAATTCACTGTGGGCTGAAGCAAGGAGATGCACTATCACCTTTACTTTTTAACTTTGCTCTAGAATATGCCATTAGGAAAGTCCAGGATAACAGAGAGGGTTTGGAATTGAACGGGTTACATCAGCTGCTTGTCTATGCGGATGACGTGAATATGTTAGGAGAAAATCCACAAACGATTTTGGAAAACACGGGAATTTTACTGGAAGCAAGTAAAGAGATAGGTTTGGAAGTAAATCCCGAAAAGACAAAGTATATGATTATGTCTCGTGACGAGAATATCGTACGAAATGGAAATATAAAAATTGGAAATTTATGTTTTGAAGAGGTGGAGAAGTTCAAATACCTGAGAGCAACAGTAACAAATATAAATGATACTCGGGAGGAAATTAAACACAGAATAAATATGGGAAATGCCTGTTATTATTCGGTTGAGAAGCTTTTATCATCCAGTGTGCTGTCAAAATATCTGAAAGTTAGAATTTATAAAACAGTCATATTACCGGTTGTTCTTTATGGCTGTGAAACTTGGACTCTCACTTTGAGAGAGGAACATAGGTTAAGGGTGTTTGAGAATAAGGTGCTTAGGAAAATATTTGGGGCTAAGAGGGATGAAGTTACAGGAGAATGGAGAAAGTTACACAACGCAGAACTGCACGCATTGTATTCTTCATCTGACATTAGGAACATTAAATCCAGACGTTTGAGATGGGCAGGGCATGTAGCACGTATGGGCGAATCCAGAAATGCATTTAGAGTGTTAGTTGGGAGGCCGGAGGGAAAAAGACCTTTAGGGAGGCCGAGACGTAGAGGGGAAGATAATATTAAAATGGATTTGAGGGAGGTGGGATATGATGATGGAGAATGGATTAATCTTGCTCAGGATAGGGACCAATGGCGGACTTATGTGAGGGTGGCAATGAACCTCCGGGTTCCTTAAAAGCCAGTAAGTAAGTAAGTAAGTAAGTAAGTAAGAATTTGAGAATTATGTAATGTAGTATATCATTTTAAAGAAGGAAAACCAAAAAAAATATATTGTAGAAATAAGTAACAATTTGCACCCAAAATCCAATTCCGTTGCCTCTTAATTCTTTAAAAGAATATACAAATGCAACATTTTCCCCTAAAATGAACAGTTTGAAATACAGATTCCCATATTAAATGCCAGTGCTTTGGTTTAAACGACAGACTACGTGCATAGTTGTAAGAGGGGAACACCACCAGTGGTCCAGTGGCACAGGTGAGTCCAGATTAGCTGTGTATGCGGTGTCTGTCTATATTTAACTCGATGGACCGTGCAAAGTGTCTTTCATCTGCAGAGGCGTCTGGGCGGCAACAAAGAGAAGGCAAGGCGGGCTGCTCACTTCGCTGCGTTCAGGCGCGGACGGCGGCAGACCATGCGGAGGATCTACAGGAGGTACTACCGAGGGGGCTTCTGGAGAGTGCCGCCTGCAGGCTCCGGTATGTACAGAACAGTTATTTGTATTGCAAGTGGCAGTTTACTGTATTTGTGCGGAGTGGACACTGATAGGCTGTAGCGCGGGCCTGGTTGCAGTTCATAAATCCTTGTTACGGCGATTATTTTAACCTTCGTACTAGAAAGGCGTGCAAACGTGTGTAATTGACTACAGTACTCTTGTATTAATGACTGGTCATACCCGTGCGCTTCGCTACACTTGTTACAAGTAAATATCATTGACTTCAATCTATTATATTATATTCAAATACAGCTTTGTTATTACTAAGGAGCGGATTCCTATGTAATTAAATATTCTTTTTGCGTGAGATAAAACACAATTAACAAAGTTAAAAATTCCGAACATGAAGTTTCAAGTTTAAAACTAGAATTTTATGAATTCTTTAAGATTGTTTGAACCAAAATGCAACACTGTTACAGTATTTAATCATAGTAATAATTTAGGCCCAAGAATATATAACAAATTTATATTTAAATATCCTAATCTTGTCAATTCTAATAGTTCTAGTATTAAATTTAAAAAGTTATGTTTGCATTTTATAAAAATTGAAAAATTGTAAATTTAAATTTACATACTATAATTGCATAGTAGAAATAAGACAAATTGTATTGTATAATTATTAATTTCAATTCAGGAATCCGCCCTGAGCACGAGTTCTACTCTTTCAGGGACGAGCTAAAGTTTTTCTATATATATTATATTTTATGTTACAATTATTAGCAAAATAATAAATAATAAATAAATAAATAAATTTCACATAAAACAAATATTTTCACAGAAAAATTATGTAAATACATATTTTCAGGAAATCTATTATAAACACATAAATATTGGAGGTTTTTTTACTTAAATAATTTTTACAAGAGCTTTTAAATATTTTAAAACTAAATCAATTATATCACTCAGAAGTACGTTATCTTTTTTAAGAATTCTTGGTTGCTTCGTGTTTCTAAGCGCTGTGTGGTGTATCCGTGATCCATTTTTGTAATAGTATCGCCTCAAGTTCTGAGAACTGCTAGGCAGCATATCAGTGTTATTATTAGAGAATAAATTAACATGGACAAGGAGGAGAGATCTTGCAACACATAATTTTTATTGTTGCTGAAAATGATTTCATTCCACGCTTTCTTTGTGAAACAAAACAAATAAGAGGTCGGGTATGAACATTAATTTAAACAAATCTCTCGCCTCTCGCTCATGTCTATCAAGTAAGGCAATACGTCTTGTTGTGATTCCCTGTTATTGGGCTTCGTCAATCGATATCCTTCAAGATATACTGAAAGATGGTTGTTTAAAAAAGATTTGGCTTTCCTATTAGCAAATATAAGGTTTTTGTGTGACACCATAAAAACTCGAAACATCCAAAAACCTGTTGTCTGAAACAGGGAGGTGCGTGCCGTGGAAATTAAACTAGACTCGCTACCAGGTTCAGAAGTACAAGTACTAAGGGACAAATTCCAGAATGTGTTTGGGAAAAACAGTGGATATAAAAAATGTGTAAAGTTGCTCAAGTATTGGAGGATGTGCCTATAGGTGAAATTGACGTTATTCAGAGATAATCGGCATTAATTTGTGATGGAGAATTTGGAGATGACCTTTGTTGTTCACTGCAATTCTCGGCCAACTACTAGCACTCAAGTGTGGTTGGTGAGTACCTAGTAACATTCTTTTTTCAAGCTAAGTAAAGTATTTTTGTCATATTAAAAAAATATATATTTTTAGCCAATATTTTCGTACTTTTTAGCACATAAAAATAAATATATTCAAATTTTTTAGCACATAAAAATCCGCTTCCTGCTTATTACTTAGTGAATAACTAGTTCATTATAAGTTGTAAGTGGTTTGCTCCTGAATTCTTTTCGAAGTTGTATTCAGTAGGACCTAGCTTATTTTGCATAACAGTTTTCATAGAAAGCTCTTATCAAATGAAAATACAAAGAGACAGACAGACAAAATTTAAAAAATGCGATTTTCAGTGTCAAGATAGTTCATTTTACATGTTAACACCAGTTATTTTTGCAAAATCGAAAATTACCAGAAACATTTAGGTTACAGTTTTATTAGTACAATACATTAGGTCTACTAGTAGCATGTGACGTGGACATTCAGTCAAAAATGCATTCGAGTTTAAAACATCGCTTCTCTTGTATTTCCTATATCCATATTTTAATACTTTGAAAATTGTCTGTAAAATGCAATATTTATGAAAACCTAATTTTTAGACAACCGATATGTACTACCTTTAACGTACTGGTTATTATGAAGTAGTCTTTAAGGGAGAATATCTTTTAATGAAAGGGATATCGATATGTGCACGTATCTTACTTCTGATGATTTCAGTGTCTGATATCTCCAAGGCGTTCTCTGTATAGAGTGTTTAACGTGTGTTGGCCGATTTTGTCTTGTTCCGGTTCATTTATGACTTGCACTTCAACAGTGTATCGAAGTAACCTTGCTGAAGGAGACATGCAGCATGTTGACGTCTTGATGTTTACACTTACTACGAGTTGTTACAGTTTTATTTCATCTCTCTCACTGTTGTTATACAACAATGTTGGTTGTTGCTTTGTATTTGCGTTACTGCGTCGTAATCGTGTCTGTTATTGTTTTGTGATTGTGTTGTTTGACTAGTTTTGTATTGGCGTGTTATTTTGTGTTGTTTTGTATTTTTATTTTGTTGTGTTCTTTGTCTTGTGTTTTGTATTTCTTTGTGAGTTGTGTTTGATTCCTTTTGTGTTGCATTAACACTGGATATCTGCCCGTTCGTAATGCAATAAATAATTCACTCTGAGTCAGAACTGAATTTAAGAAAATTCAAGAGACGAGAAGATGATGTGACTTTACAAAACAATTGGATGCGATGGAAGATTATCCGATATCTTTCTCTTAAAAGGTTTTTTTATTGCTTCGTAGTACGGATAAGGAAAACGTAATGTAGTTTTGTGCGAGATCGTGTGTATTTGCTTGGTTTCCGCACAAAACCAATCCGCGGAAAGTCTAAAATTCCACATTCAGTATTCCCAACCTAACACACATAACAGTTTCCCTCTTTTTACCGCTTAAGTGACATATTGATTTTACTGCTTTAGGCTTTTAACATATTATTTTTAGACACGTTCAATATAGTAATAATTATAAATTGGAAACTTACCACTGCAATTTCACCTAAATTGCACTGTTAATTATTGTTTTTAAATATTTGCAAAAATTAAGTAAACTCTACAACTCCACTAAAGTTACTGCATTCGTGATGCAGGTAACATTAAGGAAGCCGTGAAAAAATCAACAAGATTCCAGACGCATCGTAGACTGGGGGAAAAAAAAGACAGACGTATATGACGGCCTGCTGGAGTATAGTAAACACAGAAAACATTTTAAAGCAACAATGTTGAAGACAGATATTTTTGTTTTGCTAATTTGCCGTCACTGAACAGAAACCAAGATGGAGATTTCGTTGCAACTAATTATAAATTCCTCTTTCGGGTATGTAATAAACGATCTTCGCACAAAATAATGTACGATACACGAGCGGTATGTTTGTTTTCATGTTCTCGGAAATTAAAAAAGCTCAACTACGTTTCGCTTTTTCAAACTTTTCCTCGAACATGAAAACTTCAACATACCGCTCTTGTAACGCATATTACTATTAACGACACATTCTTTTGTGCCGTACATTTCAAAATATTATCTAAACGAAGTATGCCATAAGAGTTTACTGGGTTGAACGCAGTGCGAGATTTTCTGCACCGTGTGATAGATTAGAGATGTCCGACGTTTCGGAGCCGCGTTTTGCCTCCATAAAGAAACACGACGCAAGGGGAACCCGTCTGTTCTTGTCCCCCCGTTTTGAGCCTGTACGCTGTTCTCTTCCTGTATCCATGACGTCGCACTAAAACGAAAACAATCTCGCCACTCTCACTTTACATCTTTCTACGTGCTTGCCTGCTCTGCAGAATTTAGTGCGATGTTTTGCCAACTCCTTTATTTTTAAAGTAGAAATTCGTGGAAACTTGGTTGCTAAGGAAGCTCATTTGTTTTACAATATATTCTAGGAAAGTGGCTTTTGCTTTATTCGTCACGCCCACGAAGATCGTGCCTCCTACAACCGAAGAACCGACTACGCTTAGTTTCCGGTTGGCACTCCAATTCAACGGTGACAAGGTCGGCTACTCTATATGTAGGCATAAACACCGAGCTCAGGGCTGACCAAAATGAGGCCATCCATCACGTTGGGTCTCATCCAGTCTTCTTTTCTGCCGGTATCCCTTTGAATAAGTTAGAATTATAAAACAGTTGTTCTGTATGGTTGTGAAACTTGGACTCTCACTTTGAGAGAGGAACATAGGTTAACGGTGTTTGAGAATAAGGTGCTTAGGAAAATATTTGGGGCTAAGAGGGATGAAGTTACGGGAGAATGGAGAAAGTTACACAACACAGAACTGCACGGATTATATTCTTCACCTAACATAATTAGGAATAACTTCGCTCTAGAGTAAGCTATTAAAAAGTTCAGGATAACACAGAGGGTTTGAAATTGAAAGGGTTACATCAGCTTCTTGTCTATGCGGATGACGTGAATATGTTAGGAGAAAATCCACAAACGATTAGGGAAATCACGGAAATTCTAGTTGAAGCAAGTAAAGCGATAGGGTTGGAAGTAAATCCCGAAAAGACTAAGTATATGATTATGTCTCGTGACCAGAATATTGTGCGAAATGGAACTATAAAAATTGGAGATTTATCGTTCGAAGAGGTGGAAAAATTCAAATATCTTGGAGCAACAGTAACAAATATAAATGACACTCGGGAGGAAATTAAACGCAGAATAAATATGGGAAATGCGTGTTATTATTCGGTTGAGAAGCTTTTGTTATCTAGTCTTCTGTAAAAAAATCTGAAAGTTAGAATTTATAAAACAGTTATATTACCGGTTGTTCTGTATGGTTGTGAAACTTGGACTCTCACTTTGACAGAGGAACAGATATTAAAGCTGTTTGAGAATAAGGTGCTTAGGAAAATATTTGGGGCTAAGAGGGATGAAGTTACAGGAGAATGGAGAAAGTTACACAACACAGAACTGCACGCATTGTATTCTTCACCTGATATAATTAGGAACATAAAATCCAGACGTTTGAGATGGGCAGGACATGTAGCACGTATGGGCGAATCCAGAAATGTATATAGAGTGTTAGTTGGAAGACCTGAGGGAAAAAGACCATTGGGAAGGGTGAGACGTAGATGGGAGGATAATATAAAATGGATTTGAGGGAGGTGGGATTGATAGTAGAGTCTGGATTAATCTTGCTCAGGATAGGGACCAATGGCGGGCTTATGTGAGGGCGGCAATGAACCTCCGGGTTTTCTAAAAGCAATTTGTAAGTTAGTAATTGTTTACTGTAAATTTTAATGGGGATTTAAATTTAATCACTTGCAAAAAAAAAAAAGGATGTTTATGTTTGTTGGTGTGTCATGCTGTTTTGTAATCTTCCTGAATATCAGTGATGAAGGACAGTCCTGTGGAACTCTATGATTGGTTGGAAGTTCTCTGGTTTCCGATTGTTTGCCCTCGTGCTGTTTTGTTGCTAGTGTAGAGTTCCATTGTATTTTGTAATAATGAGTTTCGAGTATAAGTATTTGTTTGTAATAGGTTAGAGGTTATCTCTTTTAATGTTGACAAAAGCCATAACATGATCAACAAACATTAAATGGGTCTCTGGCTTGAAACTTGCCTCTTCTCTGTTACGACAAGCAATTGATGTGCACAGGATGAGGACTTCCGAATGTTATTCTGACGCTTGAGAAATTTCAGATCTCGTCTTGAAGGACCGTATTCATAGACATTCTTAGCGCGGCCTTTCGGTGGATGATCAGCGAACTAACGTTTTTCGTATTCATAAACGTGTCCTAGCGATATTTATTTATTTATTTGTTATTATTTTTTGATATGATATATATTTTTATTTGATATTTATGTGATATGATATGAATCCCATACAAGTAACCAGTCGATAGCTGGGGCAGGTTTAGCACGCTCGTAGCGCGGGCTAGCGAAATGTCTATGAATAGCACACCAAATTATCATGTAATGTATTACTCTGTAATTTATTCCAAAGATGAATTTTGATCAAACGGGATCCACTTTCTGAGTTCATCCTTATATACAGGAGTTATAACATTAAATATATAATTAGCCTATATATACATTAATATGGTTGGCTATGTACTATACCATATTCTGTAGACATACATTGACAACCGTTACCTTTAAAACTAAAGAAGAAAAGTATTTTACTAACAACGTCAAAGTAGTGTAACTCTGAAAATATTGAGATTAGGACGAATGTTTATATGACTTTTTTGCTAACAATATTTTCGGAAATAAGCTCCATAAGTGACGGTAAATCCTCGTGAATGACCCTGTAGAGTGTAACTAAAAAGAACGTCAAAACAACGGTATTAATATTAACGTACTTGTCTAGTATATTTTGTAACACTTTCAACTGTTGTTGGTATTTCTGAGTATACGAGTAGGCCTATAAGCGTGTAATCCAGGAGCAGTGGTGAAGATAATGGTGCAGTGCATTTAGAACTGTTTGGGTATGACAAGGATCTTACGTTAAGATCAACCAAGTGGAAGGAAGGCTCTTCACTTGTAGCGGAATACATCCTGTAATTAAAAAGAAGACACTGACAACTAAACATCCATTTTTATAGGCATCGGATGCTGCTGACCCACAAAAGCTTTTCTTGCGTCACTTATAAGTAGGGACCGGATTTTTATGTAATATCAAGGTGTGAAATATGTACATATTTATGTAAGAAAAATAAGCTGAATATGTATCAAAACATGTGAAATCATGAAAATATTTAATATCAATATCTGGCAGGTATAGGATAGGTAAGACTCTCCAGTTGTGATTTCATAGAGCACCCGACTTTTTTACCGCACACTTGACACATTACTATTTTTCCATCTGTAGTGAAAGCTTCGTCCATCGCAATCCATGATTTTATTTTTGTCATTAGGTTTGAAGATACAGGGGCCATTTTAGTTAGTTAAAAGCAGTAGATAAACTCACTTGCACTTTATACTGTCAGTACTAAAACTAGAGAACTGAGTCAAATGAATGACACAACAGAACTGCAAGCACTGTTTCGCGTTACTGGATTAGGAGCAAATAACAGGAGATGTGGGACACATGCATTTTTGCTGCTCCCTGTAAGAAACAAAGTACCTACTAAAACCTCAAACTATAGGCATTTACAAACTGTTGTTTGAAAAGTGACATTCCTGTCTCATTCAGAAGGGTAGGATTATTCCAGCCGAGAACCATACTTTCTAATTCTTTGGAAAATCCCATTTCCGTATAGATCTACTAAATTTAAAATAAAGAGATCAAACAATAACCTGAAAAGCTATTTATTTTCATCTTTCAACATCTTTCCAGTTTGTTCCTTTATTCCAGCTTCTTTTCAAAAGTCGGCTACTTTATTGCGGCTCATGTCAGACTTGACACGGGTTTTCCCTGGAAGGATTAGGAAGAGGGTGGGTAAGGTTGCAAATTGCATGGGAACGGCTTGTTAAGACGTGTGCAGAACAATTATAGTTCGAGACAAATCATGTCGTCCTCGTCCCACTCCACCGCATGAAGGCAACGCTACTTTCTGAGTGATTTTTACAATACAAGGTAGTTGCAAGAGAAAGGTTGCCTTTGTTCACTCATATTTACAGTGGATGGTATGTGGTGAGTGCCTCTATTACTTCCTGGAACTAAGGACGTTATGTTTCGTCCGGAAATATATCCTTTCTGTGTATTTGAAATTGTAAACTTCCCCAGCAGAAGTTTTTTTTCCCCATTTCAGAGAAGTAAAAATGAATAAAACCACTAAATATGTAGATTTATGTAATACCAAGCCATGATATGTAATGTGGGGTAAATATGTAAAAATATGTAGTATCAAATTTTAATATATTAATGGTAATTACAAGATTCGCAAAGATTTGTTATTTATATACGGTTAGGTTGAAAGGAATATAATATGTAATTACATAAAAATACGGTCCCTACTTATAAGCCTTAATTAATAACAAATAACATATTTGCTACTGTAGGCTACAAAATAAATATCAAGATCTTTATCTGCAACTGGCTTGAAATGGCCTGACCTCCTCATAACAATGAGTAATTAAATCATGGACGAAAATAAACCAGACTGTTGAGGGTCGCTGGGTCGCGAATTAATTTGTCTTAACCTTTGACCCGTGCAAGCTATCCAGTGCTGCCCGTCGTATATAACGTTTTCTACTGTGGTTCATGTTGTCTTCGCCTGATGCCTCTGTAGTTTCACGAGGCGTAGGTTTGCAATGCAGTGAGAAGACTCCTGTCTTGTGGTTTTTGAGGATGAGAATTGTGCTGCTTTGTATAATTAATTCTCTGGTAGAAATACAATGGTTGGTTCTTTATTTTTTCAGTAACGTATTTCAATATCGATCTGATGATGGAGGGACATGTTTGAACAAAATAGTCGTTCTCCCTGACTCTTTCCTCGTCGAAACCATCTCAAATCGCCCAAAATATAGAGAAAATTGACCTTACAATTTCTAAATACAATAAAACTTTTTCAGTCCGTAGACAACTATGATACAATGCTTTGTGCAAAGTTTGAGGCATCAGAACTTCATAGTGTTTAAATTTAAAATATTTAAATTTATCGTATTTTCATAAAATTAGCAACTTTAAACTGTTGTAGCTACGAAACCCTTTCACCCAATGACAAAAATCAGGGTTTATTTTGATGCTGAAAAGTTAAAGTTTATATTGACATGTAAACAGATTTTCTTATTTTTTATGGAAATGGAGAAATTTAGATTTTTCCTCATTAAGACGTCTTTGGCTAGAAAAAAATATTTAAAAAATATATAATTAGATTCCGCATTGTAAGTACAAATAAACACATACTTTTTACTGATGGTATGTTGATAAGAAAGTATTGAAAATATCAAATAAAGAAAATAAATAGTACGCGCGTGAATTAACCAGCTGACTGTGAGGCGGAAGCTAGCCGAGTTAAGCAAGGCCAGGAGACATAAACACGTGATGTGTCGTCTAGCAGTCATGGCTGTGCTAGTTTTATCACAGGTTTTCATAAACACAGGAGTAAAATGACGCCCAACGCTCGCTTATCTTAAGCTCTCGGCCAGTGCGTGCGGTACTGCGCCGTTCAGATCTAGGCGTGTGAAAATAATCTATTTAATACCCTCGAAACTTATTGCCGAGCCACTAAGCAAACAATGCCGAATCCCTCTTAATTAATGCAAGGTTTTTTCTCAATGTTTTTTTTACATTTTTACAAAATGAGAAAAAGCCTAGAAGCAAGTAAAATCAGGTTATCTGTCTCTCTGTACAATAAAAACAAGGATTACTTTTTATCATAACCTACCAAATGTCAGCTTCAAAATGAGCTCTCGTTCAATGTTCTGCAGTAAATGATTCCAGAGTTCTGAGCGCTGAAAGAGGCTTGTTTTTATAAAATACGCTAAATTTGTCGCTCAATAATACGAAAACCGTTTCACTTTCGATAGTATATTTTTGCAAATGCACTCCCCTCAGCCCCTTGTATAAATAGGGAAGAAATTAGAGTATAAAAAATGCGAGGTTTTTTACTGATCGATTTCAAATGGAATAGCCCTCATGCAGAAAGAAGCTAGAGAGAAAGAGTGCAGGGTAGTTATTTGTCTTCTACACTGACAGTTAAGAGAGAATGTGAGAGCTATTCTGAAAGAAGGAAATATTTAATAGGAAAGAAAATGACCTGGTAGTTGGCCTGTGCTGATATAGCAAAGAAAGTGATTAACTCATCGAGTTTGTAGTTCTTGGCTATCATTTTAATTGTGGCACTGAGAGAGAAATTTAGGAAGTGCGAAGAGCTGAAGGAGATAATTCAAAGTTAGAAAAATGGAGCATCATAAAGTAAAAGTCAAAGTTTTTTTTTATGAATTCGGTAACTAGGGAGTGGATTTTTTATGTACTAAAAATGAAAATTATTTTTATGTGATAAAAATAGAAACATTATTGCCAAAATGTTAAAAAAATTTCAGAATTTGTATGGTAAGACTTTCCTGTGTTAAATTTCAACGTACCTCGTTTACATGTTTTGACCTATTTATGGGTCATCTTCAGAACTGGTCGTTGTTGGTCTTTGCGCCACTTGTTCTGTTTCCTGTGAGGGTGTGTTTCTGTGGTATAGTGTAGAGTCAAAGAGTGTGTGTGTTTTGAAGTTGAGTTGTGTGTTGAGAATTTCGTTGGGGTGTGTTTTCGTGTGTCTGTATATTTCATATTGTTCTAGTGTGTTGAGTTTCTGGCTTTTTGGTTGGATGTGTAGTATTTCCATATCTGTGTTGGTGTCTCTGTGGGTGTGGTTAGCATTTGTGATGTGTTCTTTGTAACGTGTTTGAAACGAACAGGCGTATACAAACTCAAATGTAACACTTGCAACAACTTCTGCATAGGACAGACAGGCAGATCATTTCAAACACATCACAGCCATAACAAAATTACAAAACACCTCCACATATGCAGAACACATCACAAATGCTAACCACACCTACAGAGACATCAACACAGACATGGAAATACTGCACATCCAACCAAAAAGCCAGAAACTCAACACACTAGAACAATATGAAATATACAGACACACGAAAACACACCCCAACGATATTCTCAACACACAACTCAACTTCAAAACACACACACTCTTTGACTCCACACTATACGACAGGAACACACCCTCACAGGAAACAGAACAAGTGGCGCCAAGACCAACAACGACCAGTTCTGAAGATGACCCATAAATAGGTCGAAACATGTAAACGAGGTACGTTGAAATTTAACACAAAGTCTTACCATACATATTCCGAAGTGATACAGCGTTAAAAGGTGTGTAATCAAGATGTATAAAAATATTTAGTCAAGATTTGACTAAGTAGCCTACCTCTTCTGTTACATAAAAAGATAAGTTGTAGTACTCATCAATAACATCCAAACATTAGCCTAGTTGCTAGTATTTTCAGTATATAGACTAACAATGCCATCTCCAAATTTTGGATTAAATTTAGTCCTAACATTTCTAACCGAAAAGTATGCTATAATATCTGATAATATTAGCCTTGTCCTTAAGAACTTTGCACTACAATAATTCATAGCATTGTCAAGTAGTTTCTGTTGTTTCTGCCTGGAGTCTGTGCT
>JAJSOF020000015.1:157021498-157203998 GCA_025594305.2 Periplaneta americana
ACACCGACAAATTTTTTTAGTAGGTTATTTTACGACGCTTTATCAACATCTTCGGTTATTTAGCGTCTGAATTAGATGAAGGTGATAATGCCGGTGAAATGAGTCCGGGGTCCAGCACCAAAAATTTACCCAGCATTTGCTCATATTGGGTTGAGGGAAAACCCAGGATAAAACCTCAACCAGGTAACTTGCCGCGACCGGGAATCGAACCCGGGCCACCTGGTTTCGCGGCCAGACGCGCTGACCGTTACTTCACAGGTGTGGACCCCGACAAATTTACTGCGTAGCAATTACACAGGGTGATCAGAAATTTTCTTCGTAAACGTAACAATATGTAGATATTATCATGATCTGGTGACTGCTTGTGAATAAAGCGAGGTGTTTATTGTTATTTTTAAATATATTTTTTATTATTTTCTTATCGAGTTGGCTCGGGGAGAACATAAGATTTTGTTATACCTCCCCAGTTTATTATTCCATACTGAATAACGAAACAAATAGACCGCATTATATTACATGTCAGAAGGGATCGTAGCTGGTAAATTTTTGTATCAATATTTTAAATTTAGAGCAAAGATAATGTGTGTGTTTTTCCGAAGGTATGTTTCGGTCCATTATAATGTATAAATATTTCACCTACAATATACAGGGTTAGTTAAAAGTCCCGCACCACCTAAATAACTTTTGAAGCATATGGTTCAGTGATATTAAACTTGGTATGTGAGGATAACCATATGCTAAGAACTCAATAATGGTATTACCGAGCTTTTTCTACTTCCGGTTTAACCGGAAGTAACTCCAACTCTCTAATTTTAAATGGAACACCCAATATATATTTTTATTTTTGAATAAAGCTCATTAAGAGCTTTTCAAAAAGTACCCACACTCGATACTTCTGTACAAATTCATTGTTGCTTAGTCAAGAAAATAGAAAAGTGTATCGAATATTAAAATAATAAAATACTCCTTCCTTAACAAAAACAAAACAAAGCTAGCTCACCTTCTAAATTATGTGTTCAAATTGGTAGCCCTCAGCTGCTTTACAATGTGTCACTCGATCATAGAAACTATTTAAGGAATGATTTAACCAGGCTTTAGGAATATCTTGCACCACTTCCATTTTTATTTAGCAACACTGAATTTGTACAGAAGTATCAAGTGTGGGTACTTTTTGAAAAGCTCTTAATGAGCTTTATTAAAAATATATATATATATATATATATATATATATATATTGGGTGTACCATTTAAAATAAGAGAGTTGGAGTTACTTCCGGTTAAACCGGAAGCAGAAAAAGCTCGGTAATACCATTACTGAGTTCTTAGTATATGGTTATGCCCAAATACCAAGTTTCATGTCACTAAACCACATGATTCAAAAGTTATTTAGGTGGTGCGGGACTTTTAACTAACCCTGTATATGTGTTTATATTGATTTATACACTATCTGTGGCTTTATACAGTATAGTCCTAGCGTCCAATTAATACCCAGGCGGAAGGCTTACTTCTTGCACGCATCAATACTTGTAATGTCAAGCGGTGTTGTCACGTTTTCGTTGTAAAAATTATCCCTAGTTACTGTTATTTTTATTCCGACATCAATACATTGTTTTCTACCACCACAGTGAATAAATTTTAGGTATAACATTACTTTTAATTAAAATTAAAATTCCTCACCTTTTTGACGTCATCAATCAACTCCAGATACAAGATTGTTTTTTTTTTTTTTTTCCCCACTCTACGTAGAGTTGATATGAGAACGCCAACTACAATAGCTAACACATCATTGTTAGGTGTATGTTACCGCTCCTTGTGATTGGCCTAATCGATAAACAGACTCTTCTCTCATCTCTTCAAAGGAAAGCGCCTGTTTGACAGCGTCTGGGTCTTAAATGAGCGCTATGACTATACCTACCGGTTGTCCTCTGATGAAAACATAAGACAGCTTCTCTTACCAGACAGCTCAAGGCCCAGGTTGTATCCTCGTCATTGAATATTGCCGTTGCGTAACGATTTCTCAGTTGAGTCATCTTGCAAACCGTAGCTCAGTGAGGAGCCTGGATCTGTGACGCAGGTTTTCTCCGTGTAGGCCTAACCACTTTCATTGAACCTTTACTCTATTATCGCCTTATTGTTGTCTGAATGAGTTTTGCACTTCGTAAAGGAAAACACCAATGAAAGATATTAAAACCCTGGTACAAAGTCGACTGGATTGTGTGTAACCTCATTTGAATTAAAATTAACCATTGCTCACAACTTCTTCCTTTTAATGATTAAGCAAGTCAGACTTCGGGCTGTTGTGTGACGTGAAGTCTAAATACAGCCCAGCTGCACATTGCAGTATTCAGTTATTCATCCCGTGATTCACTGCATTCAGGTAGGAAGTCTCTACCTACCTGCGCCCCCTCACAGTAACCCACAATTAATACATTTCACATTCGCGGATTGAAATCGAAGCGAACGCGATGAAAACCCGTAATATGGCATCTGTTTAATGTAAGCGAGACATAAGGTGGTGATTTTCAGTGGTTTAACTTGGGAGGACCTTATAAACATGCCAATGTATTTATTTATTTATTTATTCTGGTGTAGTTAAGGCCATCAGGCCTTCTCTTCCACACCACCAGAAATATAAATACAATAACAGAAAAAAAGGAAAAGAAAAACACTATAAACAAAGTAAAGTCACACAAAAATATACACAGGTTGCAGTCACACAAACTTTAAATGAGTGATTAAGTATCATAATTAATTGTATCCTAACTAACTAAGTAACATAAACAAGAAACTTGCAATTTTAATCTAGAGTAAAAGACACAAATCAACACTTCTAGCAATACCTAAAAAGCATTAAATAAGACAAAATTTTCCAATTTAATTTTGAATTGTGATAAAGTCTGGCAGTCCCTGACATCATTAGCTAACAAATTCCAGAGACGTGGTATTTCTACAGTGTAGGAGGATGAGTATAGAGACGTTCTATGATGAGGGATAGAAAGAAGTGCTTGATGTCGGTTTCGAAGAGTTGTAAGAAATTGAAAGCGCGATATCAGATAATTCGGAGTAGAAGTATGCATGATTCTAAACAGAGGAGACAGTGAATGTATTGTTCTTCGTTCCTTCAGACGCACCCATGAAAGTAACTGGAGGGAAGGTGTTATATGGTCAAATTTACGAGTATTGCAGATGAATCGTATGCACACATTATGAACACGTTGTAGTCTCTCAGCTAAGAGTGAACTTACATTAGTTAGCAAGGAATCGCAATAATCAAAATGGGGCATTACAAGCGTCTGAATAAGATTCTTTTTAGACTAAGTGGTAGAAATTCTTTCATATGAAACAAAGAGTGAAGTTGAGAAAATATTTTTTTGCAAGTTTGTGTTACTTGAGTGTTCCAATTTAGATCGCTATCCATAAAAATGCCAAGATTTTTAAGTTTCACTGTAGGTATAAATTTGATCAAAAACTGGCTTGATGCAAATTTGCTATCTCTAAATTTAACTAAAACTACTTTGGTGCCATTTTCTTTAACAGTCTCTGGATTGAACAAATTGAAATCACTTTCTCATTTAAAATTAATAATCCACAACTCATTTTGTAAACTCTCTACAACCTGTAATTGCCCTTGCCTGAAAGAATGTGTAGATGTGAAATACCTGGGAATTACTGTTGATCAGCACTTGAAATGGGATAGACAAATCACCTTTATGCGAGATCGTGCGTATTTGCTTGGTTTCCGCACAAAACCAATCCGCGGAAAGTCTAAAATTCCACATTCAGTATTCCCAACCTAACACACATAACAATTTCCCTCTTCTTACCACTTAAGTGACATATTGATTTTACTGCTTTAGGCTTTTAACATATTACTTTTAGAGACGTTCAATATAGTAATAATTATAAATTCGAAACTTACCACTGCAATTTCACCTAAATTGCACTGTTCATTATTGTTTTTAAATATTTGCAAAAATTAAGTAAACTCTACAACTCCTCTAAAGTTACTGCAGTCGTGATGCAAGTAACATTAAGGAAGCAGTGAAAAAATCAACAAGATTCCAGATGCCGATGTTATTACTGCAATATGTTATATAAATAATATTGTTAAAATATTAAACTGAAAAATAAATCATTACATAACCTTACCGTTTGTTTTAAGTTCGCATTTATAGACTGGGGGAAAGACAGACGTATATCACGGCCTGCTGGAGTATAGTAAACACAGAAAACATTTTAAAGCAACAATGTTGAAGATAGATATTTTTGTTTTGCAAATTTGCCGTCATTGAACAGAAAACCAAGATGGAGATTTCATTGCAACTAATTAGAAATTCCTCTTTCAGGTATGTAATAAACGATCTTCGCACAAAATAATGTACGATACACGAGCGGTATGTTTTCTTTCAGTTCTCGGAAATTAAAAAAGCTCAACTACGTTTCGCTTTTTCAAACTTTTCCTCGGTCATTAAAACTTCAACATACCGCTCTTGTAGCGCATATTACTATTTGATGTAACAGGATCCGTAAAACAATTTACAAATTTGTAAACCTTCGCCATTACTTACTTACTCATGTATTACATTTGGTTTATTTGGCTGTAGTTGAATCTGTTATCCGATATGGTATAACTGGATGGGGAGGCATTACAAAAACTGCTCTTTTTCCTCTAATTATGTTGCAAAAACGTATAATCAAAATTTGTTTGAAAAGACGACTGGGTTATCCAACAAACTTGATCCATTCCGAATTGAATGTTTTTAGAATTGACCAAATTTGTAAATACTCTTTAATGAAATTCTGTCATAAAATAGAATGAAATTTGTAGCTCAGCCACGTGATCATAATACGAGACGAAATGAAATTCTTAAATTAGTTGAACCTAAATGTTTCACATCTGCTGCTTTACTACACAGTACAAATTATGGTCCACGGCTATATAATTCGATAATAAAATTTCATCCAGAATTGACTACTTTAAGCAATGAAATTTTCAGATCCAGAATTAAAAAAATTATATGACAGACCTCCCTGCATTATATTATGTACCATGTATTGTAAAACAAGTTTATTTCTATCCTAAGTGTATTTTTCTATCTTATCTCGGTTACTATAGCAACATGACCTGCACTAATTATACTACTAATAATACTTTAATATTAATCCACCAATCTCAACACCGTCTCTTTTTTTCACTCAGTTATTACTAGTATTATTTACTAATTTTATTATCATCTTTATGTGACCTTTTTCCTTAAGTATTTTGTCTACAAAGTATGTGTATCTATGTAACGGAACTGTCCCCGAACACGGGCTTTGCTCTTTCGGGGTATTTTAATGTAACGTTTTTATGTATATGTTATTATTAAATAAATAAATAGAATAAATAAAATACATCGCAGTTCAATGACACATGAAGACTCCTAATGGACATTTCATGCCCCTGCAAATTCAACTCACCGCTCTAGCACGATATCACTATGGCAACGAGGTAATGGCACAGCCTCTGACCACCAGCTGGCGCTGCTCTGTTTTCTGGATAAGATATTTTACTGCTGTTAATTAATGTTTGTTTCTCAAGATCTAATTGGAATATCGCCATTATCCAATATCACAGTGTTTCAGGAGCTCCTTATATCGAGCCTGTCCGGACAGTAGCCCCTCTCCGAACTGCTTTAGTCCGCAGTTCGAGTACCATACCTACGAGTGGGTCTTCACCCTCTGGGACTTCTCTGAGGTCGCCACGTATAGACTCTAGACTGTAACATGACCATCCCTCGAATGTCATTACTAGGGACCAGATTTTTATGTAATATCAAGGTGTGAAATATGTACATATTTATGTAAGAAAAATAAGCTGAATATGTACCAAAATATGTAAAATCATGAAAATATTTAATATCAATATCTGCGCTGGTTTGTATTGTTAAGCCTAGATATTTGTAGCCTGGTACAATTTTTAATTTTCTGTTCTTCATGACGATTTCTACTGTTTCTGGTGCTCTTCCGCCGTTTCAGAGTATCATCATTTCTGTCTTGTCCACATTTATATCAAATTTGTTTCTATTGCACCATTTTACCTTGATGTTTATTGTTTCTTGTAACTTTGTAAGGTCTTTAGACTCTACTACTATTTCGTCCACTTATGCGTATGAGATTATTCTCTTCTTGATTTTTACAATACAGAGTAGTTGTATGAGAAAGCTTGACTTTTGTTCACTCATATTTACAGTGGGCGGTATGGGGTGAGTGCCTCTTTTACTTCCTGGAACTAGGATGTTATGTTTCGTCCCGAAATATATCCTTTCTTGGGTAGGTAAAAAGGCTTTTTAAATCTGTATATTTCAAATTGCCAACTTCCCCAGCAGAAGTTTTCTTTTTCCTTTTAAAGAAGTAAAAATGAATAAAACCTCAAAATATGTAGATTTATGTAATACCAAGCCATAATATGTAATGTGGGGTAAATATGTAAAAATATGTAGTATTAAATTTTAATATATTAATGGTAATTACAAGATTCGCAAAGATTTGTTATTTATATACGGTTAGGTTGAAAGGAATATAATATGTAATTACATAAAAATCCGGTCCCTACTCATGAGATCCGGCAATTCCCCGATACCACTACTACTACTGCTACTACCACCACCACCACCACCACCACCACCACCACCATTTTTTTATCTCGTACGGAGGAGGGACTCGAAGGCTTACACTGCACCCGAAGGCTTATTGTGCTTACCACTCCTATTCTGTGAATGATTGGGTAGCCGAACGGCCGAGCTCTTGTACAAATACAGCACGCCGCACCGCGAACTTTACCCGGGCTATTGTATGGATGATATGTGGATTAATTATGGCGAAATGAGTCAAACGCCGAAAGTTACCCAGCAATTCTGCTTCAGTTGGTTGAGGGCAAACCCCAACCAGGTAATTTGTCCCAACCAGGATTTGAATCCGAGCCTGCTTGTTTCATAGCCAGATGTGCTAACCATTATTCCACGGCTACCACCATTACTACGGATTCTACTACTACTGCTGTTGCTAGTACATCCACTACTGCTACCACCAATACTACTATTATTTCTACCAACACTACTTCTGCTTCAACAATGATGCACTTTGGAGATAAGCTTTATGTGACTTGGTGTGTTTTGTTTCATTATTTTCTATTTAACTATTGCTACGTCACTTTCCCCGCAGTAGCTATGAACAAATTTAACTCGCAGGAAGGCCTGTTATCAGTGGATCCTGGAAAGTGACACATTTCCATCCGTGACGTTGATTCAGATTTAATCCTCGTTACGTCATTGGAATCTGCAGCACATAGCGGGCCGGCTTTCGGAAGTCTGATTGCTGCAAGGTCGTGCGGTTTCGGACTTACCGCTAGTGTGCAGATACCACCGCCAGGTTGCTCTAGCGTCGTCTTCGGAGGAGTGGTAAGGCCACCCGACCTCCGCGAACGTCAGTGAACGGACGAAGCAGCTAGAAGTGAGATCGGTGCAGCAAGATGGGGAACTGTTGCTCTTCTTTCCGCGCCGTGTTCAAGCCGAATGAAGGAACGGGCCTCGCGCCCTTGTCGCCCTCCCGGGGGTCGACGAGGCGACCCGACAGCCTGCCCAAGCCTCCTACAGCGGTCGACGGATCTGCCAAACGTGAGTGACACACCCTCTGCGGGTTTTATTGTCTGTCCGGGCTGTTGAAGGGACCAGAAATGCAGCAAATTTAAAGTTTCTTCGTTTAGAAACATTAACAGTAGAATAAAAACAGCACTAACACGTGATTAACTCAGAATTTCGTACAGTTAATTCGTTTTGTATATACGTTAGATGTGATAAAAACGTAAGATATTCTTTTTTTATTCTCCATGGTGATTCGGGCCTCGCAGTGTGTAGTCTTTTGTTTTAAATCATGTTTCGGATTTCTTTTGTTTAACTTAATTTAACATTCAACAACATACAAAATGGAATTATTAACTTATTTCAGAATCTCTAAATCTTTTGTTTTTATTTTGTTGATACTTTTTTAATATTCTGTTAAAGCAAAGCAGATTCTTGTTACATATGAGGAAGACAGCGACGATTAAAATGACTCTCACCAGTGTGAAGTAGCAGCATTTCATTATCTGCTGTAATTCAATAAGAAACACAAGCCATGTGGGTGAATCAGAGTTGCTCTTGCTTGCAGTCTAACAAGACGAGTTCAGATGTCGAACCTTCCTCTCTCACTTGGTTGTTGCAGTAGCCGGCAGAACTGCAAAGCGAATATTTGTCACAAATGCGCGATTTTATCTTTTACTCCAGAGTTGCATTGGTGGACAGCTGCTGGTTTGTCCCCGGCACCGATAGGCGCATGTTTGATTTGATACATTTTAACGAGGATTTGTATGCACCTCTGAATGTTACGATGCAGGGTTGTGAAATATATTCAGGCAATATAAAATTTCAGCCTACCGGTGAATGTTTTGAATATCACAGTGAAAAAATGAAGGTCAGGACATCTTCCGCAATAGAGATCCAGAGAACATACATTACTTTAATCAAATTTTCAACGTTCTCTTCATTTATTAGATCATAGTGTTCTGCCCAAGGACAGGTTTTTCACTGCAGACCTAGCTTATTCCTATCTTTTATATTTTCTGCCTTCCTCTTAGTCTCCTCATATGATCCATATATCTTAATGTCGTCTATCATCTCATATCTTCGTCTGCTCCGAACTCTTCTCCCGTTCACCATTACTACCAGTGCATCCTTCAGTAGGCAGTTGTCCACACCTGTGGAGTGGTGGTCAGCGCGTCTGGCCGCGAAACCAGGTGGCCCGGGTTCGAATCCTGGTCGGGGCAAGTCACCTGGTTGAGGTTTTTTCCGGGGTTTTCCCTCAACCCAATACGAGCAAATGCTGGGTAACTTTCGGTGCTAGACCCTGGACTCATTTCACCGGCATTATCATCTTCATTTCATCCAGACACTAAATGACCTGAGATGTTGATACAGCGTCAAAAAAATAACTCAGTAGGCAGTTTCTTCTCAGCCAGTGACCCAGCCAATTCCTTTGTTCTCTTATGATTGACATGTCTTCAGTGTTTTTATGTTTTGAGGGGAAAGTGTGTGTCTTGGATCTCTGTAGATGCGTACCACATATTATCAAAATAAAATTGAATCTGTGCACCCAGTCACGTCATGTCAGGTTTTGCTTGGGTAATACATTTATAGGTGACGTACTTCTATTTCCTTTGAAACGAACTCGTACTCATACGTAAACTGGGGTCAACTTGATGGATTTAAACCGATTGCTTTGAGACATGAAATTTCTTCTTTACGATTGGTCATACAGTAAAATTGTCGGTCTAAAAATTCCGATTTTATTTGCCAAAATCCCCCCACGGATATTGCCATGTAGCAAAATTTTAATTTTAGGAATTTAGACATTAATGCAGAAGCACTGCCTATAAAATCCATTGTTAAGGGTGTAGGAGAGACTGTTGTACCTTTAAACACTTTTCACATTTTATTTTTTTAATTTTGGGAAATGAAATTTTTTAAATAAAAATGCTTGAAATAATTATTGAAGATTCCTTTACAACTTCCTGTATTTTCCTGTTTTACAGATGAAAAATAAAATGAAGGGATATGTCATGTGTCCAAGGTACAACAGGTTCATGTGCCTTGGAACGTGGAATATAGGTGGGAATATAGCTGTAAAAACTGACAATTATATTTAAAATGTATTTGCCATCCAGAGTAGGCTTCTCTGATTGAGATTTTTTTGCTTCAACAGCTTTCTTGAAGGAAATCCGTATCAATTGGGGACCTCTTAACTCCAGACTTACTTCGTGACATGATCTTAAAATAAAAGAAAAACAGAAACCGATAGTATCGTGTACCTTGGAACATGTTCCATGGTACAACATATTTTATGCTCGACCATGCCGAAATGTAGGAATTATACACCCGGTAGTAGCCCTTTAATGGACCTCATTAAAGTACACCTATTCATTAAAGTTCAGGTGTTCCACTAATCAGAAAACACCACTGTAGCAATATGAAAGCGCAAGTATCGATTATTCTCGGATATGCAATCGAAAGAAAACTAGCGAAACGTCACAGAGGCTGGATATACAATATTGTCGCAGAAGGTTATGTTGTTACTATAAGAATAATTAGCGTTAATTGTAAATAATATTCAAATAAATTCAATTTGTCATCTCGTTTTTCAATGTCTAAATCAATTTCAAGGTTATATCAAGATTAATGTTTATTTTACTCTCTAGATTATATCGAGGTCAATGACATTTGTGTCTCGGAAAAATAAATACTTTCGCGTCTGCGCACATCTCACAATTTACGAGATATTGCACAAGGTCAGTTCCGCTCCCCAGTCAGATAAGTATAACATGAATACTTATGAATAATTTCAAGTTAGAAATATGGTCGAGCATAAAAAGTCGTATGAAACTTGCCTATAATGGTAATTAAGACGCTCGTATGAAAATGATGAAACTCGCTTGCGATCGTTTCATAAACATGCTCACGTCTTAATTACTACCATTATAGGCTCGTTGCATAATGTACTATTGTGTTCAAAAGTATAAGAGGATGCACGTTTAAACAAATATGGCTCCCAAAACTAGAGATTCGATTAAATCATGGAAATTAAAATATGTTATTACTCACCAGATGATAGGGAACGCACCGTATTTGATGGATAATTACAAATACAATCTGGTTTTGTGTTAGAAAACATATATCAATGAACGAAATGTTTACTTTTAGTACTAAAAAAATTGTTTTGCCTGCGGAACTCACACTTAGCAATAAATTAAACCGAAACTAGGACCAGAGCTATTTAGCGGCTTTCTCTACAATCTGCTTCAGTTTGAGTCCTCTAGGTAGCAACAAAAATTAAAAAAACAAAAAATGTTCAAGGTGCAACAGTCTCCCCACATTGGTAGCTCAGACATGGTGTCTTCAGAATCTCTAAGCAGGTCGTCGGTTGTGAAGAAAGCAGAAAACTAAACGTGATGAGTGATGACACTTCCTAACTGAACACACACCCTAATACTTGTAATAATATCATAAATTTCGAAAGACATGGGTTTGGTTGCACAAACAGTTTCCTCCAAATAATAATAAAAAAACATAGTCTATAATAGTCGATAATCATTTAAAATGCAACCAACACATTAATTACCTTTGTAATAAATTACGTAAAATAGTATATTATTTTGTTTTATTGAGGAATTACTTGTCAATAAGTTTATTACGCACCATATATTTAACTTTATTTCAATCGGTAATGATGTATGGAATTGTAGGATAGGGTAGCTCATTTAAATCCAATTCAATCCACTTTATTTATTACAGAAGAAAATAATTAAAATATGTCGTCATAAACCTATTGATTTTCCATCTCAAAATTTGTTTCTAGACTTTAATGTACTTAACGTAAGACAAATTTATTATATTGTATTAATAAAATTCATACATAAAAATCTAAATAATTTTGAATTGTATTCTCATAGTTATGAAACAAAAGGTATGAATTCTTTAAGATTGTTTGAACCAAAATGCAACACTGCTACATTATTTAATCATAGTAGTAATTTAGGCCCAAGAATATATAACAAATTTATATTTAAATATCCTAATCTTATAAATAAATAAATAAATAAATAAATAAATAAATAAATAAATAAATAAATAAATAAATAAATAAATAAATAAATAAATAAATAAATAAATAAATAAATAAATAAATAAATAAATAAATTAATTAATTAATTAATTAATACTCCGAAAATATTGACATTTAATTATGCAATGGATTAGAACAGTATTCCTAACGGGACAAGGCATTGTCAGATCGTACGCCATTGCCACAAATAACTTCCTGAATTTTCCAGAACGAATCTCGTCTTTTATTTCTTAAAGAGTTTATAAAAATATAATATTTTAATACTTATTAAATTACAGTTTTTATCTCAGATTCAGGTCCTGGCTGATGTGTACAGCCTTAGAAAAAAGTTTTGTCGCACAGACACTTTGTAAGTCCCGTAAACTGGAGTTAATTTGAACACAGAGGAAACTTTGAACATTTTTTGAGAAAATCATATTTAGGTTTCTACATGCTGCACTTGTTATAGATGGAGGTAAATTATAATAAAAATCATTCTCATACCAAATTTACCTCCATCGAACAGGTGTAGCATCTAGAAACCTAAATATGATTTTCTCAAAAAATGTTCAAAGTTTCCTCTGTGTTCAAAGTAACTCCAGTTTACGGTCCCGAAAGGAGGCAGGGCGCATGATCAGTGGACGAGCGACCTGGTTCACAAGAGAACATCTTAGTTGAGGTAATAAAATTAGTTTTGTTTCGTTGTATATCTGATCATACGCATTGCCTCCTTTCTGGGACCTATGAAGAATATATGCGACAGAACTTTTTCTTATACTACATCTATTATCAGGCAGTACATCTCACTTGACGATATGTGTCAGAGGAAGAACAATTGTTTGTATGCATCTGAAGTCTGGTTAGTGTAATATGTAGCTAGTCGGCGATGTATGGAATGGAGGGGGAAAGGAACTGGCCACCCTACCCTATTATTTCCTGGCTTAGTTTCCTCATGAGTAATGCCTTGTTGGTGTCACATATGAGCAGTGGCGGTGCGTCAATAAGAGCACGTGAACACCTTGCTTCTTTTAATGCACGACTAGTTTTATTATTTAATACCGTATTGGCGTAGTGGGGATGTATAATATCAGAATCGAGTATTTTAAACTTCCCGCATAATCTTGCATAAACTTCTTATGTAAACTTGGCAACATGCGTTCACGTACAAGCCGTGCTCTTTTCAAGAAGGTTACAGGAATATCACGCATGCGCGGGAGAATATTCTTTCGCTGGCCGGTTATGACTCGTCAAGAGCACAAAGCGTTAAGTGAACAGTGAATCTATCCTACAGATGTCAGGTGCATCGATGCCTATCGTTCACGTGCTATATCTCGAGGACTAAATTTAATAGTCTGTATTCTAGCCTGTAGGTGTCAGCATTTCACTGTCGGAACGTTTACTTTATGTGGATGTGTGTACAGTGCTGCTACGAGAGTGTAGTTTGTGAATTACTATACTTCAGTGTCGGCATATAGCATAGTTTGGCTTTCAAAGACGTGCTGGCTGAATGTGATGGTGGTATGAATTTAAATATCTGTATGGTGGTGTATATTATTTAAGAATAATATTTACTGGCATGTATTTATAGTAAACAATCTATGCGAATGGGATTACAGTACTGGTATAGGCTATAGTGTAACAGTGTGTTGTGAACCAAAATATATCACTGAACACACGCTTTTGTAAATAACGGCATTGTGGTATGTATTAATTTTTAACAAACGTAAACAATGAAATCTGTTCAAGTAATTTTGAAGAGTAAAGAACTGGGTAAACTGGCTTACCAGGAAAAATTATTATTATTATTATTATTATTATTATTATTATTATTATTATTATTATTATTATTACAGGTTGTTTTGACTTTACATACGGTTTTTTCGGTAGTGAAATATTGGGATCATGACATTTCATATTAGGCTAAACGTACGATTTCAAACTCTCTTCGATTATGGAACACAAAATTGTGAACACACACAATATTTTATCACGAGCCGCCACTGCATATGAGGTTCAGCCAGTCTTGATACTGCTGGCTGAACGTATAAAGTACAGTCCTTACATTTTTGTTCAGTGTACTTGGGGGAGGCAGTTGCCCCCGCGCAAATGACTCGTCTGTCGCAGTGCAGGTATTGTGGGGAAGCTGATGTTCATGCTGAACGATTTGTTCTAATAATACTGATTTAAATTACTATAATTTTTCTGATCGCGGTACTAGAAATAATACCAGACAAACCGCGAGGCTTCAAGCTTCCAATGTTACTGTACAGCGTTAATCTTGTTACTGTGGAGTCGTGACCTTTGTTACTTAGCTGGTTGATAGCTTCTTAACAAGTGGACCGCAGGGTCAGTGTGGATAACAGTCTGGGACATCGGAATACAATTAGCACACACTGTTTCGTATCTCCTGCCCGCTCGCACGCCGGCCGCAAGAAGGATCCGTTCAAATCCGTTCAGTTCTTATAATGTCAAATGCTAACATATTATGAAAGATGCTTGTCAGGTAGTGGCTGCGAATACTCCATCAGGGCTATTCCATATGAAATCGATCAGTAAAAAACCTCGCATTTTTTTAATACTCTAACTTTTTCCCTATTTATACAAGGTGCTGAGGACAGTGCATTTTCTAAAATATACCATGAAAAGTCAAACGGTTTTCGTACTATTGAGCGACAAATTTAGCGTATTTTATAAAAACAAGCCTCTTTCAGCGCTCAGAACTCTGGAACCATTTACTGCAGAACATTGAACGGGAGCTCATTTTGAAGCTGACATTTGGTAGGTTATGATAAAAAGTAATACTTATTTTTATTGTATATAGGGAGACAGATAATCTGATTTTACTTACTTTTAGACTTTTTGCCCATTTGTAAAAATGTAAAACATATTGAGAAAAAACCTTGCATTATTAAGAGGGATTCGGCATTGTTTGCTTAGTGGCTCGGCAATAAGTTTCGAGGGTATTAAATAGATTATTTTCACACGCCTATACTTGAATGGGGAAAGTTACACAACGCAGAACTGCACGCATTGTATTCTTCACCTGACATAATTAGGAACATTAAATCCAGACGTTTGAGATGGGCAGGACATGTAGCACGTATGGGCGAACCCAGAAATGCATATACTGTAGAGTGTTAGTTGGGAGACCGGATGGAAAAAGACCTTTAGGGAGGACGAGACGTAGATGGGAAGATAATATAAAAATGGATTTGAGGGAGGTGGGATATGATGATAGAGACTGAATTTATCTTGCTCAGGATAGGGACCGATGGGGGGCTTATGTGAGGGCGGCAATGAACCTCCGGGTTTCTTAAAAGCCAGTAAGTAAGTAAATAAGTAAGTTGGGCCAAAGTAATAATAATAATTATAATAATAAATATAACAATAATAATAACAATAATAACAACAAAAATATCTTGACCACTGCCATGCACGGCGCTGCTGTTAATAATAGCTATTAGCTCATTTGTTTTTTAAACCTCTTGAGTGCATCGGCGAGAAGATTGCCTTGAAGTGAGCCATATGTTGTGAGGCCGGTCGTAAACCGTTCTTACTGTCATTCTGCGCGAGTTTCATTTGTTTGTTTTCTGAAGAAAGTTAACTTTAACTTAAAAAATAAAGAAGACAAAAATTTCGCGTTTCCATGGGAACGAATAGCACCGGGTGCCACTCTTTATCATAGTTTATCGGCGACACTATAATAATTTTTTCGTAACGCAAAAACAGTAGCTTTTGTCACCTGAAGGTGAGTGCGCTCCTAAACATTGCTAAAACTGTTTACCTCTTAAACTTTCTGCCCACACTATCACAAACTCGAGTGTTTTATAAGTTTGTAACTTGATTTAAGGAAGAAGGAAGTGCTTAAACGTGATGTTTATTATTCCTGCAACGCGCTGGTTAAAACAAGCGTGGCAGAAGATTCTGCAAATCACAAAATTGAATTCGGAAACTGCTTTACCGCTGCGCTAGAAGAGTTTCGTGATTTTTAGTACATTTAATTAAATTAAAATAAAAAAAAGTCACGAAGGTGGTACATACTTTTTTACACGTTCTCAAAACGCGTTTTGATATCATCCGATATCTTCTTCAGCCCCGAAGTCTTCTCCCGTTCACCATTCTTTCCCGTGCATCCTTCAGTAGGCAGTTTCTTCTCAGCCATCAAAGTATACAGGGTGATTCACAAGGAAAGATAAAAAATTTAGGATGTGAATTCTGAAGTCATTCTGAGTGAAAAAGTTCATATGAATATAGGTCCGTTTTCGAACGGTTACGGAGATATGGCTCTTTGATTTCACGAAAACTTCTGAGATTCCATTGTACTAACTCGCATTTAGAGACAGATAACGGACAAATTTTAAGTTCATGTCGATGTTTTCGCACATTTTCAAAGGTACCTCCTTCTGCTTCAATGCACTGTTGCGCTCGGGCGTGAATCGCGCTCATCGCTCGGGAGAGTTGCACGTGGCTGTCTTCATGCCGCATCCAAAATACGATCGATTAGCGCCTCTCTCATTTCCTCCTTCCTTTGCTATATCAAGTCTTACACCCAACCCCATAGGCAGTAAATACTCTGTTCAGAAAGCGTCGTTCATATTCAGCGACGGCACGCAAGGAACTCCATCGCAAAAACTATAAGCATACACAATATCGGCGTATTCTGCAGTCGAAAATGTACAAGGCATCTTGAAAAACACAACTTAACACTTCCGACAACTGTACCTGTATAACTACTGTACTGTAGGTAGCTGACTGAACTGCTGTGAGCCGATAAGTGATAGCGTATTTGTTGTGACATTTGTAATGCCCACCACCCGGTTTGTTTCTCTTCTCTTATCTACATCGCTCACAATGCAGATTCCAATGTTACATCATTCATCGGTGACCTTGTCTCACGTCAGCAGCATATGGTAACGTCTGATTCACATTGGGGCGAGACGTTTCACCAAAAAAAAAATGCATCTCGCTCCGCCATCGTTCGAAAACGGACCTATGTTCATATGAACTTTTTCACTCAAAATGGCCTAATATATCGTATCCTAAATTTTTTACATTTCCTCGTGAATCACCCTGTATAAATTAAGTAATTTGATATGCGACCAAACAGAAAATTAACTTTCGTTTTCTGGCTGCCACAAAAAAAATCCTATAAAATCGATTAAGGGATTTAATTAATTTATAAGTAGATAGGGCGTACCCTATAGCCTATGTAATGTCTTTTTCACAAATTTACATGCAAAATAGCTGTATGAGGAACTCCTGCCAGCGTCGTGCATTGCAGGCGCTATGTTCGGGCCAAGTTAGTCGAGTATGGCCAAGTTCGATATTCGCGATGTTCGCCTTGGTATAATATATTCGCTGAACTCCACTCCCATCCCTTTGTTTTATCCGCTTAAGGATTTTATCACACATCTTGCGATTAGTTTTTCGTGTGAAATAAGACGAAGTTTTAATGTCTTGGTTGCTAGAACATCGCAGCACACTACCGAGTGTGCCAGTAGAAATACGACGCAAGCCGTGTCCAGCCTAGCTGGGTAGGCTACACGCAGTTCTCTCCAAAGTTGAATGTGGCCGAGCTCCTTTTAACAGATGAAATCCTTGTAATTTAATAATCTCCTAACAGTGATGGAACAGACTTGAGAAATACCTTCCAGTGCTGTTGCAAGACAACTATCGCACCTCCGAATGTTTTAGTGACGCTGGTATGTTATAATAAACCGTGACATCCAGCGATCGTCAGTGTGCGGTTGCTTAGCGACAAGTTAAAATAGGGTCTACTGTTGCTTCACTTTTACAACTAAGGTTATGAAACAAATAAGCATCAAAATGTTAAAAACCGACATCAAGCACTTCTTTCTATCTCTCATCGCAGAATTTCTTTATACTCATCCTCCTACACTGTAGAAATACCTCGTCTCTGGAATTCTTTACCTAATGACGTCAGGGATTGCTGAACATTATCACAATTCAAAATGAAATTGAAACATGTTGTCTTATTTCATAGTTTTTAAGTATTGCTAGATGTATTTATTTGTGTTTCTTGTCTACATTTAAAATTACAAGTTTCTTGTTTATATTCGTTAATATAATTATCTTGCTGCACGCATTGTATTCTTCACGTGACATAATTAGGAACATTAAATCCAGACGTTTGAGATGGGCAGGGCAAGTAGCACGCATAGGCGAATCCAGAGATCCATATAGAGTGTTAGTTGGGAGGCCGGAGGGAAAAATACCTTTGGGGAGGCCGAGACGTAGATGGGAAGATAATATTAAAATGCATTTGAGGGAGGTGGGATAATACCTTTGGGGAGGCCGAGACGTAGATGGGAAGATAATATTAAAATGGATTTGAGGGAGGTGGGATATGATGATAGAGAATGGATTAATCTTGCTCAGAATAGGGACCAATGGCGGGCTTATGTGACGGCGGCAATGTACCTCCGGGTTCCTTAAAAGCCAGTAAGTAAGTAATTAATATAATTATCTTAACCTTATTGATTAACTGGGATATAATTATGATACTTAATCCCTCATTTAAAGTTTGCGTGACTGTAGCCTGTATGTATTTCCGTGTGACTTTACTTTGTTTATAGTTTGATTTTGTTTATTATTGGATTTGTATTTCTGGTGGTTTGGAAGAAAAGGCCTAACGACCTTAACTACACCAGAATAAATACAGAAAGAAGTAAATAAATAAATAAATAAATGACATTCGAGTAAACGTATTTTTGAATTAACATTTCTTAGTAACAGCAAAATGAGAAGAATATTATGAAAGGCGTTAAAAATACACACGAACAAAAAAAAGAAATTGAACTGAACATTGTATCTTACGTTTATTGTTGCCATGGTTACACTGTATTATTGACCGCATGCAATACTTAGTGAAAGTAAGTTTTTTTTTTTTTTCGGTTTAGTTAATTCATTCACGATAAAGGTGAGCAGGTTTAGGATAGGAGAAATAAATGACGTCATGTCAGAAGCTATGTGAGCAGGGCAAGCCTACAAGGGACAGAATTGGACGAGACAACAGCAAAACGCAGGAACGTGGACTATTATGCAAGTTGCTGTGTGGACTCAAATATGACCGCTCACAGCTGAAATGTCCAGCCGCTCGTTTTGCTTTCGGCTGCAGTCGGATGCACAGCATCGGACTTCCATAGTGATGGGGTCGCGACCTTGTTGACAAGAGGCCACCGCGCAAACACATCAGCTCGCTTATAAACAATTAATTAATTCATCTGAGTTTGATGAATAGTTTGTAAATAAAATTATCGGACGTCTGCACAGAGTAACTGAACGATGGAGTACGAACAGCCTAAGTTCGGCCCGTAACACACTTGCAGAGTTTTCGCTAGCGAGAAATGTGTTGCGAGAATATTCAGAGATTGATAACATGGATTCAAATGGACGTCCAAACACTGGAAGAGATTCTCGTTCGAGGCAAAAACCTCGCGCGAGTTTCTCGCTGGAATCGGTAGCTCAGCGAATTTTCTTGACACATTTATCAAGGATGTTTGACATTTATACTCTTTATGACGATTGAATGTAGAAAAAGTTATCACAGGTGGCGATGAATTGTATTGTTTTTATTTGAAAATGAGGCAAGATGGCTGATAATTGCAGTCAGAAACTTATCGAACTTGTACGATGTCACCCGTAGACCTATTTATATGATACACGGGATGAAAACTATAAAAACACGAAACTTAAAGAAGAAATCTGGAGACAAATATCAGATTATCTGAAAATAAATAGGGCTATATTTTATTTTGATGATGATTAAATAGTATTTATTAAACATTTGAAATAATTTATCTATATGTCTTAACAGTTTACGTAATTTTAATCAGAACATAGCAAAGAATCCTCTATCATATCATGAATGGCAAAAACTGAGGTCCATTCAACCTGAAATAACGCCTAAAAGTATCATCATTCAAATCGAAACCAGTGTCCAAAACTCGCCCTTATTTTCGTAAGATACAATGTGATTTTCAGATATTTCTGGCTTTAATTTTAGGTCTAGTTTTTCTTTTCATGAACAAAATATGTTCATGTAACTCCATTTCCTCATCATCTGAATATTCAGATTCAACATAGAGTTCGTACGTAATTTGTAAAGTACGACAATATACGTAAATACATAACCTATAATATTTCCCCTACGAGTGATTACTATAATCAGAAAAATGCTTTCTGCATGAAGGCAGTGCATAGCTGATCATAGCGAGGTGTGATCTGTGATAGCGAGAACTCGCCAAGTGTGTGGAGGAAGGCTCTTCGCCTCTTTCTCGCAACACATTTCTCGCTAGCGAAAACTCTTCAAGTGTGTTACAGGCCTCAGGCCCGTTACAGGCTTGAAGAGATCTCGCTAGCGAAAAAAATCAAAGATTGATAACATGCATCCAAACGGACGTCCACACACTGGAAGAGATTCTCGTTCGAGGCGAAAACCTCGAGCGAGACACATTTATCAAAGATGTTTGACATTTATACTCTTTATGACGATTTAAAAATATGAAGTAATATCACAGGTGGGGTGAAATGTATTGTTTCAGCGCGTTTCTTTAAGGGGAGAGGATGGTTTTTCCTATTTGCTGTAAATTATTAATTTTTTGTATGTAGAGAGCTCATAGCTGTGCCAACTCAACCAAATAAAAATGTTTTGAAAAAAAATTATTTGGGGGCCCAAATTTGAAAAAAAAAAAAAAAAACCAATGCAGGATTGTACTAAAACCGATATATCTGAACCGTTTTTAAAGATAGGTTCAAACAGTTTTTGAAATGTATTTGCAAAAGTATGTTCTACAAACTGTCTGTAACAGAATTTTGATATTAGTCCCTACATCTGTAAAATAAACAATTAAAATTTAGTAACAATTTTATGATTTCCTTTCTTGCAAAGAAACGGACGTATTTTTAAAATGAAATCAATTAACAAAATTCTGTTACAGAGAAAAGTTTCCTAATAGTCTAAAGAATGTGTGTTCTAAATTTCATGCATGTATCCTTAATAGTTCAGAAATTATATCCATTTTTGTCTGGCAATGTAACAAAAAAAAAAAAAAAAAATGAAGTTACTAGAAACCGATAAAAGCGGGCGTGTGATTTAAAAATCCATAGCGCAGGAAGTTTAAAAATGACGTCTCAACATCCGATAAGGGCACAAATACCCACAAAATGTTATGCAATGCATTCCACACATATCAAAGGTTATTTTTAAAGAAAAAAAATTTGAAAATTTAATTTACCGGAAACAAAAATAAAAGTGGGCGAGTGATTTAAAAATCCATAATGCAGGAAGTTTAAAAATGGCGATCCACACATATCACAGGGTGTTTTTAAGAATATTTCTTTTTGAAAATTTAGTCATTTTTCATCAAAAATACCATCCTCTCCCCTTAACTCGCGCATTGTGTTCTTTGTTGCTAAGATCATCTGTTCCTCTGTAGACTGAAGTCATTTGCAGGATGACAATGACGACCTGAATCCCTATTTAAAGGATATCTGCACTACCAAATAACATACTTGGAATATCCGGTGACTTGACCTATGACAATACTCCGGGCAGCACGTGTCGGGTAGAAATAGATCCGACTGACACGTGTACAACCGGCAACCTCTGCGCCACGGAGCTTCAGAGTGTTCAGTTATAACAGACGATGGGGGAGAGGTGGAGTGACGTGCTGAGAGGAAACTGTCCGGCAGCGAACCCATGACGCTGTGATGAGAAGCCGCGTGATGTGGGATGAAACTGCGTTGTTTTCCCTGGGGCAAGATTTTTGTAGATATTTGCACCGTGTGACATACATCAACGTTACAAAATACTACCTTAATGCCTACATCCACACATTTTATTTTTGCGCAAAAATAATATGCTATGAAAACAATAACAAGTCACATTTTTTAGGCTTAATTATGTGAAATATAAAAATTAAGCATTTTTTTTTTCCAAATATCGAATGTAATATTTTCACGCAAATATACATTGTGGCATCCCCGATGCGACGAAAGTGATCTTTGTCGTGCCATCTGTCTGGTCTGTGAACCGCTGTAATGTAGCTATCAAGCAAGAGTTGTCAGCGTATCGATAATTCGCGAGCACGTAATGGGAAATGCCTGTTATTATTCGGTTGACAAGCTTTCATCATCTAGTCTGCTGTCAAAAAATCTGAAAGTTAGAATTTATAAAACAGTTATATTACCGGTTGTTCTTTATGGTTGTGAAACTTGGACTCTCACTCTGAGAGAGGAACATAGGTTAAGGATGTTTGAGAATAAGGTTCTCAGGAAAATATTTGGGGCTAAGAGGGATGAAGTTACAGGAGAATGGAGAAAGTTACACAACGCAGAACTGCATGCATTGTATTCTTCACCTGACATAATTAGGAACATAAAATCCAGACGTTTGAGATGGGCAGGGCATGTAGCACGTATGGGCGAATCCAGAAATGCATATAGTGTTAGTTGGGAGGCCGGAGGGAAAAAGACCTTTGGGGAGGCCGGGACGTAGATGGGAAGATAATATTAAAATGGATTTGAGGAAGGTGGGATATGATGGTAGAGACTGAATTAATCTTGCTCAGGATAGGGACCGATGGCGGGCTTATGTGAGGGCGGCAATGAACCTCCGGGTTCCTTAAAAGCCAGTAAATTATTATATTACTATCAATAAGATATTTAAGTTGCTAACTTAATATATTTCATTGACCGGCATGGTCTTGGTCTCCTGCAATATGAAATTCACGGTAAACAGTTGACAACAGCTGTAGAAATTATGATTAGTGAAACAGCAAAATTAAACAAATATTTGAGGTTATAAGATTTTATTTTGAACTAGGTAGGCCTACTTCCATTTAGTGAATTATCGACAAGATGACAACTATTGTAATAGCCCTATTTGAAAAGTACTATTTCGGAGATATAATGAGAAGTACGTTTATAACATACACAAACAGATTATGTTATAAATTAAAATATGTAATGCCTACATTTGCTAGCACGGCCATCACGCAATATCACGGCACACTGTATTGTTAAGGAAACGATGAACATCAGGTGCGACAAGATTGCAGTTGATAGTTGGCTTTGATTGTCTAAAACTCACAGTAGATTCTTACACTGCTTTGGTGTATTGGTACGTGAGCGAAATACTTACTTACTGGCTTTTAAGGAACCCGGAGGTTCATTGCCGTCCTCACGTAAGCCCGCCATTGGTCCCTATCCTGAGCAAGATTAATCCAGTCTCTACCATCATATCCCACCTCCCTCAAATCCATTTTAATATTATCTTCCCATCTACGTCTCGGCCTCCCCAAAGGTCTTTTTCCCTCCGGCCTTCCAACTAACACTCTACATGCATTTCTGGATTCGCCCATACGTGCTACATGTCCTGCCCATCTCAAACGTCTGGATTTAATGTTCCTAATTATGTCAGGTGAAGAATACAATGCATGCAGTTCTGCGTTGTGTAACTTTCTCCATTCTCCTGTAACTTCATCCCTCTTAGCCCCAAATATTTTCCTGAGCACCTTATTCTCAAACATCCTTAACCTATGTTCCTCTCTCAAAGTCAGAGTCCAAGTTTCACAACCATACAGAACAACCGGTAATATAACTGTTTTTTAAATTCTAACTTTCAGATTTTTTGACAGCAGACTGGATGATAAAAGCTTCCCAACCGAATAATAACAGGCATTTCCCATATTTATTCTGCGTTTAATTTCCTCCCGAGTATCATTTATATTTGTTACTGTTGCTCCAAGATATTTGAATTTTTCCACCTCGTCAAAGGATAATAGTCACGTTAAGGCTTACATACAATTGAACTGTAAGCTACAATTTATGAATATTCATCGTTGCAAAGTTAGCTGAGCTTGGACGTCATAGATCGTAAATCTATTAAGGGGACTCATTTCCTGGTAAAGTAACTGAATTGTCGAAACGTCTGTGGATACCTGCAGCGCGCCTCACGTGACGCGAACTGGATTAGCGTATTCATGCATGCAGATTGCGGAATTCTCAACAGCTGTGTCGATAATTAGAAATGTCCACGGATTGGATCACCTGCCGATTTAGAAGCTGCTAAGCCTTTGTTTACAGCAGTCCTCAATCCGTGTGGATTGTTGTTGGAAGCCCGCCACCAAGTTTCAGGGCAATCACAGTTTTAAGGGGTGGCAAAAACCGCGGCTGACGAGTTGCGGTTTGGAAGTCTTTGTGATGCTGCAACCGCGATGAGTTGGTTGCCCACGCAGCCCTTGATTGTGCCCAGCTGAGTTAATCCCTGCTCACAGATATCGGAAACTTGTTTGGGAAGCGAACTCTCGCACCCAGCTGCCAGACCTGTTGTGCTGCAATAACGCGCGCATCTGTTGGTAATTTGCACGTTCACTACACCTGCTTTAATTAAATGAAAGGCACGTTTAGAGAGGACTTGGTTCGAATTCCGGTAATGCCATCGTTTTAAGTGGATTCCCTTCAGATTTTCATTACACAAGCAAGTCACATAATAATCTTATATTTGCTGTGCCAGCCGTTCGAGGGGCGATGGGCTTAAAGAACGATACAATAAGGCCCGATTGTATAAACCATTTAATCTTAGATCAGAGGTTAAATTGATCCTTGTTTCAGCTGAACTTGGAATTTCGTGTTGTATAAAGTCTAATCTGAGATTAATTTGTCTCAAACTAAAATCAACTTTGACTGAAGAAATTTCTCCGATTAAGTTAGATGATCCAAGTTCAGTTATTTCTTTTCTGTTTGAAATATACGAGTGACAGATTGTGCAAATAAAATATCCATTATTATTAATATCAATAAATATGATATGTACATTTATATATATATATATATATATATATATATATATATATATATATATATATATATATATTTCTTTCAATTTCTTGCCTTAATACACAAACAATCTTATATTTTATAACGCTCTATCGTGTTCAGCAGTATCAAATAACATAACCTATAATTATATTATGTTCATAACAACCATTAATTATTAATGGATATGATAGCTACATTCATAAATTTTCAATTAACTGTATTACTAAACGAAAATTGTCGTTTTATAAAGCTTTATTATGTTTAGCAGTATCAAACACCATAACATGATAACAACTCGGAGAACAGTCAACCTTCTTATTGTCCGCCATTATTTACATTGCACAAAAAACCAGAGTCTCCAACAGAGTATACGGAAAGTCGCCAAAAAGTAGTTGTAAAGTCGCTAGATTTCTCATTATCAACAAAGAAATATTAAATTTTGTCACTATTGGGGTGCTGAAAAGGTCACTAAATTCCTATTTAAGCAATATAAAAGTTAAAAGAAATTGTTGTTGAAAAGAGTTAAAGTCGCTAGATTGGCAACACTGAACAAACCTGTATAACATGGTCCGCGCATCACGTATTTCACCTGTTTATGCGATGTTGCCAGATCCTTTTCACGTGAACTTAGATTACATTTGAACCAAAGTAATTTGATCGCAGAAAAGTTTTATACAATAGAAGAAGTGTCTGAACTCGGTTCACTTTTCGATCTACGATCAAAGTTGATCTTTAGGCAGGGAGTTTTATACAATTGGGCCTAAATTATTCTAAAGCTGAGATCAGCTCATGTCGTAGTTTTACCTTATTTATTTATTTATTTATTTATTTATTTATTTATTTATTTATTTATTCTGGTGTAGTTAAGGCCATCAGGCCTTCTCTTCCACAACACCAGGAATACAAATACAATAATAAAAATAAACAGAAAAAAATACTTACTTACTTACTGGCTTTTAAGGAACCCGGAGGTTCATTGCCGCCCTCACATAAGCCCGCCATTGGTCCCTATCCTGAGCAAGATTAATCCAGGCTCTACCATCATATCCTACCTCCCTCGAATCCATTTTAATATTATCTTTCCATCTACGTCTCGGCCTCCCAAAGGTCTTTTGCCTATATACAAAGTAAAGCTACACAAGAAATAAAGAGAGAGAGAGAGAAAACACTATAAACAAAGTAAAGCTACACAAAAATATACACAGCGGGAAAAGCATGGAGAGCGTTACACTTTGTGATGAGGGTACTAAGAAAAGGTTCTGATAAATCCAAAGAGATTGCATATAAATCACTAGTACGTCCAGTAATGGAATATGGTGCTGCATGTTGGGATCCTTACAGATTAGAACATATTAAGACAATGGAAAAGATTCAAAAACGGGCTCTTAAGTGTTGTTGGAAAAATTCACCATTAAAATGGGACACACTCACGGACAGGAGAACGCGAATTCGATTATGCGCACTGTTCAAAACATACAGAGGTGAGCCTGCCTGGAGAGAAATAAAAAATAGGTTGCAGCCGCCAAATTGCTCTTCAAGGAACGACCACTCATATAAATTGAGGGAAAGAAGACAGAGGACGGACACTGGAAAGTTTTCTTTTCTCAATCGTACTATCAGGGACTGGAATACTTTACCTGCAGACTTACTAAAGGCTTTACCAACAACCAAAAATGTATATAAAAATAGGCTTAAGGACCTTACTAATAGACGGTAATTATACACAGTACTTAAAGGGTGTAAATGATATGTTGTTATTGAAGTGTTGTATCAGTGAAGAATTATGTTGTGTCAGTGAAGTGTGTTGTATCAGTGAAGAAGTATGTCGTGTCAGTGAAGTGTGTTGTATCAGTGAAGAAGTATGTCGTGTCAGTGAAGTGTGCTGTGTAAGTGAAACGTGTTCCTGTCAGTGAAGCTGTATAGGTTATAGTGGCAGTGCAAAGTATTTGAACAGTGAAATGTTTTTGAAGTGTTAGTGAAATCAGGATAGAATCAGTGAAATGTGTCGTAGTTCCAGTGCAGTGAGTGAGTTGACAGCAAAATGAGTGTAATGTTGAAAGGTACTTGTGCAGATATGAACATATACTCGTGGGTTTTAGTTCGATCTTAGTTTTAAGATACAAATTAGAATATTTCAAATGTTATTTTAAGTGATCGTTTCATTTAATTTAGTATATTCCCTGTTGTTGTTGTTATTATTATTGTTATTATTATTATTATTAGTATTAATTATTAGTATTATCATTAATTGTATTTTTAATTAATAAGTTTATTATTGTCATTATTGAGTGTAATTAGTTACCACTGCCACCGGGTATATACCCATTGCAGTGTGAATAAATACATACATACATACATACATACAGGTTGCAGTCACACAAACTTTAAATGAGTGATTAAGTATCATAATTAATTGTATCCTAACTAATTAACTAACATAAACAAGAAACTTGCAGTTTTAATCTAGATTAAAAAAGAAAAAGAAAAAAACACATCAGTACTTCTAGCAAGACCTAAAAACATTAACTAAGACAAAATTTTCCCATTTAATTTTGGATTGTGATAAAATCCTGCAGTCCCTGACGTCATTAGGTAACGAATTCCAGAGGCGAGGTATTTCTACAGTGTAGGAAGATGAGTATAAAGACGTTCTATGATGAGGGATAGAAAGAAGTGCTTGATGTCGGCTTCGAAGAGTTGTAAGAAATTGAAAGCGCGATAACAGATAATTCGGAGTAGAAGTATGCATGATTCTAAACAGAAGAGACAGTGAATGTATTGTTCTTCGTTCCTTCAGACGCACCCATGAAAGTAACTGCAGGGAAGGTGTTATATGGTCAAATTTACGAGTATTGCAGATGAATCGTATGCACACATTATGAACACGTTGTAGTCTCTCAGCTAAGAGTGAACTTACATTAGTTAGCAAGGAATCGCAATAATCAAAATGTGGCATTACAAGCGTCTGAATAAGATTCTTTTTAGACTAAGTGGTAGAAATTCTATCATATGGAACAAGGAGTGAAGTTGAGAAAATATTTTTTTGCAAATGTGTGTTACTGATGTAGGGCCCAAGGCGAAATTTGTGGGTCATTTTTCTCCCACATTGAACTTAGATGCTGACTATCTTGTGTAATAGAAAGCTACTGGCAATGCCAATCTTGTGGGGCACAGGGTTCAGTCCCCACCACGTGCCGACACCTCAACTAGACTCCACAGCTTTGTCAACAGGCAATTCCTAAACAATGGACCCGGGTTCGATCCCCGGCAGGAAGTATTGTACTGGAGTTCCACACCACTCTGTGGTATCATGCTTACCATTGATTCCGAAGTTCGCTGGTTCAGACCCTACGGAATGCGATTAATTTTAAGGGACGATAATAATACTTAACATGTCTTCGAAGTATGAAGTGAAATCCAAGCCAGGGTCGACCTGGTTGGCGAGCTGGTATAGCGCTGGCCTTCTATGCCCAAGGTTGCGGGTTCGATCCCGAGCCAGATCGATGGCATTTAAGTGTGCTTAAATGCGACAGGCTCATGTCAGTAGGTTTACTGGCATGTAAAAGTACTCCTGCGGGACAAAATTCCGGCACATCTGGCGACGCTGATATAACCTCTGCAGTTGCGAGCGTCGCTAAATAAACCATAACATTTAATCTAAGCCAGTTGCCTCATTCTGGTGGAAGGAAGTGGCCGAAAAGAGGATCTAACATAGGACCTCTTGGACTAGTTCTGGAAATGTAGTCCGAAATTTCATGATGGAATAAGTACCTTAATGTGAGATGGAGATTTCAACCTCACCTCAGTAAAGAGGATTCCAAATCCTCATCTCCACGTTTGAAGCATGGACTTCATCCTGTGTAAGCCCAGTATAGAGCACATACAGTAAAGACACCTGAGCCATTTCGTGGGGACAAATTCTGAGTGCGCATGCCACGAAACCGGGTGTATTATCTGGAACCTCCACCAGATGGATCTCCATCTACGACAGGGCTGGCATAATTTAATATTAACTGAAAACATTCATTACTCATCTTTTAACAATTTTAAAGACATGAGGCAAAGGAATGGCAATATAACCACAATAATAATTACTTCCGTATGCAATCATCATGAAAATATTCACTAATTGACGCTAACGTTCAAGTCACTGTTTGAGGCTTATGTTGGTAGAATTGATCCAAGTACAACATAATACATCATGGCGTGAAGTGCGAACATGAACGTCAACAATGGATATAAGTATTTTGACTTCCTAGCGACATAATATTAATGATAGATAATATACATACAAGATTATTCGTATTACTGACCAATAAAATAAATAAATAAATAAATAAATAAATAAATAAATAAATAAATAAATAAATAAATAAATAAATAAATAAATAAATAAATAAATAAATAAATAAATAAATAAATATTTTACTAATATTTTGATAGTGGTTTGATACTAGCGACATAGTTGGATTCATTGAGAACTAGACCTTACTGAGCTTGAATTTAGTACAAATAACATCAAAGGTGCCGACAAGAGTTGTCCCTACTGATTCTTCTTATACTGCGGTGTAAGTCGAAAGAGAGCAAGTGTCAGCGTAATAAGTTCTGAAGAGCTAGGAGTTAGTTATGCCCATGGTCTTATGTTGTTCCACATTAACTGACCTGTCTTTCTTTGTTCGCTCACTGTGATGCTGCCAAGTCTATTTCCAGATTTCCGCGGAAATAATAAATTTAATAATTTGAATAATTTCGAGGAAAAATTGTTCCGGAGCCGGGTATCGAACCCGGGACTTTTGGTTTAACGTACCAACGCTCTACCACTGAGCTACTCGGGAACTCTAACCGACACCGATCCAATTTTTCCCTCTATATCCACACACCTCAAAGTGGGCTGAGGGAAAAATTGGATCGGTGTCGGTTAGAGTTCCCGAGTAGCTCAGTGGTAGAGCGTTGGTACGTTAAACCAAAGGTCCCGGGTTCGATACCCGGCTCCGGAACAATTTTTCCTCGAAATTATTCAAATCAACTTTACAGGGAGGTATACCTGAAATTTTGATTTGCATGAATAAATTTAATATTGATGATTATTCTACTCTCGCTCCAGCAAACGGACTGCGCTGTCTGTGGTATGAATATCGTGACGTCATAACGAGCCAAACACCGTCTGTGCACTTAGCCCTCATTAGAGTGGCTCTCCATGGCCTTGCGGCCGCCGTGATTCGCTGATCGCCGGTTCATAGCCTCGGCGAAGAAAAGGAGTTGTGGATGTCGCTACAGGTGAAATAATCCTGTTCCCGGCCAATCTCGTCTGTATTAAACATTTAAATGGCATCTGTTCATTAAACAAAATAGGCTGCTTGTAAAGTCTTCACTGCAGTACAAAGGCCTCGATTCCTGGAAGTCGAACCTGTTATCGCAGCTGGCCACCTGCAACTCTGACAAAGGATTTGTAAGTCAAATGTGCCTGGGTTGTCAAATCGGATTCACTTCTCTGATATGCTTAGATGTTGAGTCACTTTGTCTCTGTTATGAAGAAGTAGGACTCACAAAACTGGGCCCATTCTGTTCATTAACAGAGACGTGAATATGTTAGAAAATCCACAAACGATTAGGGAAAACACGGGAATTTTACTTGAAGCAAGTAAAGAGATAGGTTTGGAAGTAAATCCCGAAAAGACAAAGTATATGATTATGTCTCGTGACGAGAATGTTGTACGAAATGGAATTATTATAAAAATTGGAAATTTATCCATTGGCGAGGTGGAAAAATTCAAATACCTGGGAGCAACAGTAACAAATATAAATGATACTCGGGAAGAAATTAAACACAGAATAAATATAGGAAATGCCTGTTATTATTCGGTTGAGAAGCTTTTATCATCCAGTCTGCTGTCAAAAAATCTGAAAGTTAGAATTTATAAAACAGTTATATTACCGGTTGTTCTGTATGGTTGTGAAACTTGGACTCTCACGTTGAGAGAGGAACATAGGTTAAGAGTGTTTGAGAATAAGGTGCTTAGGAAAATATTTGGGGCTAAAAGGGATGAGGTTACAGGAGAATGGAGAAAGTTACACAACACAGAACTGCACGCATTGTATTCTTCACCTGACATAATTAGGAATATGGGCAGGCCATATAGCACGTATGGGCGAATCCAGAAATGCATATAGAGTGTTAGTTGGGAGGCCGGAGGGAAAATACCTTTGGGGAGGCCGAGACGTAGATGGAAGATAATATTAAAATGGATTTGAGGGAGGTGGGATATGATGATAGAGACTGGATTGATCTTGCTTAGGATAGGGACCGATGGCGGGCTTATGTGAGGGCGGCAATGAACCTCCGGGTTCCTTAAAAGCCAGTAAGTAAGTAAGTAGGTTCATTTACAGAAAACCGCAATAATTCAAGTCACGTAGTTTGTGTGCACTCAATGTTGGGTCTTTGACGTCTTGTCAGCCCACTTGAGGTATGTGGATATAAAAGGAAAACATTTTGTCACGGTGTCTGGTACAGTTCCTGGGTAACTCGATCGGTAGAGCGTTGGCGCTCTCAGCCAAAGGTCTCGGGTTCGATACCCCGCCCCGGAACAATTTTTCCCTTGAAATTATTCAAGTCAGCTATACCTGAAAGCCAGATATGCATATTGCAAATGTTAAAGCAGTGTTGCAGCTCCAGTAAGTAACATGACATTCTTCTGCTCGCGCTGGGTGCAAGGTCAAGCCGAACTTGTTGGTGCAAGTAGCGACTTTCCTTTGTTTACTGGCATGGCGGCTAAATATACACACCCCATGGGAGCGGTATGCAAATTGTAATGGCCGCCTATAAAATATTTACGAGAAGTATAATGTACGCTAATGAAAACAGTTGAAGTGCGTCCGAAATAGCGCGCAAACCAGTTCAGAATCTGCCGAGTCAGTTGACCAAGTGGAGCGGGTGGTGGGTTCAGACCCCGCTGCCGGGGTAGGCTCCAGTGAAGCCGTGGATTTAAGGCACGTAAAATTTATCGACATATACGATGGCAAATACAAATTTTATCCAAACGAATGTAACTTTTCGTTCTGCAAAGGAATTTTTCAATATTACATTTATTTCGATCAAATTTCTGCACATTTAAAGGACAAAACTAAATTTCTTTCAGTCATTTGTTATCATAATACACTGCTCTCTTGAGGCTAAGGGGCTCAGAAATTTCTAACTTCTACATTTTACACCAATTAATCTGAAACTTTTGCCACATATTTCCTACAATGTGGACATGCAGGACACAAATTTTCATTTTCATATTCGAAGTAGTTTACTCATAATTATTAATTTTTGTTTTTTTATTACTGAATTATAATTGTCTCAATTTTCAAAGTTTACATAATTTTTCTTTAAATTTATATTTAATTCATTCCTGTTTGATGTATGTAAAATGCGACACATGCTTTTCATATTTTTATGATTACTTTCTGATAACAAATATTTACCTTTTAGTTATTAATTTTTCAATTTTTTAACACATGTCACATCTTCGACACATGGTGATTTGAATACTTTCAATAGCAGAAGAGAACACATACTTCACATCCTTTGTGGGCTTCTGTACATTCATTCATACATGCATTCATTAGAGAATTTTCAATGTTACAAAATGTTGAAGATTAGAAAATGGAGGTACGAAATAGTACTGTATGTATGTGATATAATATATCATCGATAACCTTCCTTTAGAATTTATAAAAGTTATATTACCGGTTGTTCTGTATGGTTGTGAAACTTGGACTCGCACTTTGAGAGATTAAGGATGTTTGAGAATAAGGTGCTTAGGAAAATATTTGGGGCTAGGAGGGATGAAGTTACAGGAGAATGGAGAAAGTTACACAACACAGAACTGCACGCATTGTATTCTTCACCTGACATAATTAGGGACATTAAATCCAGACGTTTGAGATGGGCAGGGCATGTAGCACGTATGGGCGAATCCAGAAATGCGTATAGAGTGTTATTGGGAGGCCGGTGGGAAAAAGACCTTTAGGGAGACCGAGACGTAGATTGGAGGATAATATTAAAATGGATTTGAGGGAGATGGGATGTGATGGTAGAGAATGGATTAATCTAGCTCAGGATAGGGACAAATGGCGGGCTTATGTGAGGGCGGCAATGAACCTCCGGGTTCCTTAAAAGCCAGTAAGTAAGTAAGTAACCTTCCTTTCTATGCAGGTTTACCACACACATTTTTCTCCTACATAACAGCACGGAATATGAACTGAATGAAAAGTAAAAATTGTTAGAATGAAGAACAAAGTCTGTCAGAAAGGCAGCTGAGTGTCAGTTTAAAGGGCTGCAGCTCCACGCACTGCTGGTCCCTTTAAATTCGTCTTGAGGGACTTTAAATTGTCATAGAGTCAAAATAAGCACAGATTTAGAAAACTGAAACATTATTTTATTTTTTAGAGTTAAAAACAAAATTTCCGTTGTTTAAATTTTTTTTTCGTTATTTTCACGGATACATAGTCTTAAATTGACTGAGCATATTGGGAATTCACTCAAACACGCTATGAAATGTTTAATATAAAACAATTTTTATCTCGTAAAGGAAGGAAAAACGAGCAAAACTGTATTAAACTTTTTTGTTTCAACTATCTCAAAGAATAACCTCCTGAAATTAATGACATTACTTACGGTGCAAAAATGAATAGTGCTGACCAGTGCCCAAAATAGTGTGTTGCAATATTCATTTTTGCATTTTCCAACTATACGGAACTGTCGGGACACTGGAACGGAAGTTCTGAATATGCGCTGGGTGACGAAACGAATGATAAGCCTGGCGAAGGACAGATTTATCTGGTGGCTCTTCAATGAGACACAGTGCTCTCCGCGATGATGCCGGTCACGTCCCACACCACCACGTGACGTCACTGCCTGCAAGTCTCCGCATTTCTTTTGTTGTAGCTCATGATCTTTGTTTTGTAACAGAGTTGCGGGGGTCGGTAACACCTACAAGCGCTCTTATGCAAGTGCAGCCATCTTTGTATGACGGTCCGAATAATGATGTCATTATTATTATTATTATTATTATTATTATTATTATTATTATTATTATTATTATTTACTTACAAAAGGCTTTTAGAGAACCCGGAGGTTCATTGCCGCCCTCACATAAGGCCGCCATCAGTCCCTACCCTGAGCAAGATTAATCCACTCCCTACCATCATATCCCACCTACCTCAAATCCATTTTAATATTATCCTCCCATCTACATCTTGGCCTCCCCAAATGTTTTTCCTACCGGCCTCCCAACTAACACTCTATATGCATTTCTGGATTCGCCCATATGTGCTACATGCCCTGCCCATCTCAAACGTCTGTATTTAATGTTCCTAATTATGTCAGGTGAAGAATACAATGCGTGCAGTTCTGTGTTGTGTAACTTTCTCCATTCTCCTGTAACTTCATCCTTCTTAGCCCCAAATACTTTTCTAAGCACCTTATTCTCAAACACCCTTAACCTATGTTTCTCTCTCAAAGTGAGAGTCCAAGTTTCACAACCATTACAGAAGAACCGGTAATATAACTGTTTTATAAATTCTAACTTTCAGACATTTTGACAACAGACTGGATGATAAAAGAGGCTTTTTTGAAGGTTTCGTAACAAGCTGTTTTTTTTTTACGGTGATGGGTTGTTAGCCCTTCGCCCAACCCCTAAGCTGGAGGACCACCCCTCATCGGGTGTCCGCGACTGCTTATTCAATATATTCACAGCTACCTTCCATATCTGGAGGCCGTCTCCTCGATCCGCAACCTGAGGACGCGCCTTATTTATTTATACTGGCAGAATTAAGGCCATAGGGCCTTCTGTTACACCACAGAAACAAAACCAAGTACTCTTCAAACTGTCACACTTATTGTATAAGAAGATAAGCTATTTCACTCCACTAATTGAACCTGAGTGTAATACCGAATGTGGTCTGAGGCATAGCTCTAATTTCGAACTAAGACTATGCAATTATTTTATTAACCGGTTATACCTAACATTAATGAATAATTTCAGTTTTAAAAACGAAGTTTATATGCTAAATTTAATTTTATAAACTTCTGTCTAAAGGAAAAATGGACTCTTAAGAATATTGTCTTCATAATTAAACTCATTTGACTTTGTTTATGCTTTTATATTATCTTAAATGTATGTTTGGGATTGAACTTATTGCTCCGAACTTTATCAATTGTCAGCAGTGTAAATACTCCAGTGGGACGCATTACTATTTACTGTTAACAAGTCAGGGTTGTGTTCTCTGAGGACTAGCAACCATATCAGCTCTGTCTACAAGTTAACGAACTTTCTAGAATGCGATCTGCTTGTGGAAGACGTGGATAGTGTCGAGCGTTGCCCGCAGACATAAATCTTCAGTTGTTATCTCTTCTTTGCCCTTCATTTGTTTCCAATGTGCAGCATTGGAATTTTGTTGATAATCCGAAACGTTTATGTTCTTCTGTTACTATGAGCTGATACCATATATCACTACTTCAGCCAATGGGACGAATACTGCTAGCATTTAACGTAAGGACTTCACATCTCACATGAATGACTTTTAGCTAACTTGAAACAAATGCATACAGAATATTGCAATGTGAAGCTTGGCGTCTGAAATGATGTATGTGATGCATTCTTAACTTTGCGGCATGTTTAATTCATCTTTTGGCAAAAAAAAGTAACACATTCATTACTATATTGGCAGGGAAAATGTAACACTTCTTCGCTATTTTGACCAAACATTTTCTGACACATTCTTGAATCATAAATAAATAATTATATTACTATTAAATAAGATTTAAGTTGGTAACATAATTGGTCGGCATGATCTTGGCCTCCTGCAATATGAAATTCATGGATAAACATTTGACAATAGCTGTAGAAATTATGATTAGTGAAACAGCGAAATTAAACAGATATTTGAGGTTAAAAAAATTTTTTTAGGTACTTTCATTTAGTGAATTATCGATAAGATGAGAACTGTTGTGATATTTGAGTAAGAGTATTTCCCGAATATATTAATAAATAATTTATTACATACAGAAACAGATTATATTATAAATTAAGATATTTAATACTTACATTTGCTAGCACGGCCATCACGCAATATCACGGCTCGCTGTATTGTTAAGGAAACAGTGAAAATGTTTAACATCTGAACATAGGTGCGACAAGATTGCAGTTCATAGTTGGCTTTGATTGGTTAAAACTCGATAGAATCTTACAGTCTATTGGTGCATGAGCAAAATGGTCATGACAGCTTGGATATTGGACAAAAATCTGACGTAACAGCATTGGAAGAATGGTACTCATATAGTTTAAGGGGAGAGGATGGTATTTTTTGGTGAAAAATGGTAAATTAAAAAAAAAATCTTTAAAATGCTCTGTGATGTGTGTGGAATGCATAGCATAACATTTTGTGGGTATTTGTGCCCTTATCAGATGTTGAGACGTAATTTTTAAACTTTCTGCGCTATGGATTTTTAAATCATACGCCCGCTTTTATCGGTTTCCAGTAACTTCATTTTTTTTTGCTACATTGCCAGACAAAAATGGATATAATTTCTGAACTATTAAGGATACATACATGAAATTTAGAACATACATTCTTTAGACTATTATGAAACTTTTCTCTGTAACAGAATTTTGTTAATTGATTGCATTTTAAAAATACGTCCGTTTGTTTGCAAGAAATTAAATCAGAAAATTGTTATTAAATTTTAACTGTTTATTTTACAAACATAGGGACTAATATCAAAATTCTGTTACAGACAGTTTATAGAACATGCTTTTGCAAATACATTGCAAAAATTGTTTGAATCTATCTTTAAAAACGGTTTAGGTATATAGCTTTTAGTACAATCCTGCATTGGATATATATATATTTTTTCAAATTTGGGCCACTAAATATTTTTTTTTCAAAATATTTTTATTTGTTTGAGTTGCGACAGTTATGAGCTCTCTACATACAAAAAATTAATATTTTACACCAAACAGGAAAAAAGTAAAAAAAATAGCATCCTCTCCTCCTAAATTAACAGCAGTAGGAATGAAGCCATTACCGTCACAGTGTACTAGTTCATTCAGTGTCCATTCCAGTTGATTGCAGAATATTCTGTAAGTTCGGTACAATGGCTATCGTGATCTGGAGGTCATCGAGGACACATCGGAATGTAGCTGGAATTCGGACATTCGACGCCCTGACTATCGGATCAAGGTCTCGGTGCCTACTCGCTTGAACCCCGTCGACCTCTCGATCAAGAGTGCCGGTGCCAGTTAAGTACTCTTAACAGCGTGATGCATGTACTGTATGTACGTCTTCTCTGAACAACGAAACACATTTTTTCTCTTCTCTCCTCGCTGGCAATTGTTTCTCCGTTGACGTAGTGTACAAGTAGTGGGAGTAAAGTTCATTCAACGGGGCTTTCTACTGGAGAGTTGATCAATGTGGGCGAGAAATGACCGGCGTAATTTGCCTGGAGCCCTCTGTTAGGGACAGCTCTCCTGAATGCCATGTTGATTTTATCGCCCTTCAAAATCAGGACTCAGTGTGATCAGCACGGATCAACGTCGGCCCCGTACACGAAAAGACTTATCTGTACCGACTTACTTCCGGGGGGCATATCTGAATTAGAAGATTTTCCATACATGCTCAAACTTATCTCCTAGACTTATAGTTCACCAAGAAGTCGTACGAGGGCGTTGAAGTTAATAATTTCCCTTGCAGAAACGCGATCACTGGAGAAATACTGTTCCTCCATGGTTCTGCGTTAATTTATTAGACACTTATTAGCGCCATTCTTAAATAGCATCTCTGTATGTTTGCTGTTGTGTCACAACATATAAACAAATATTTATATAAAATCTAAGAGATATAGGTTACATGAAAACATTTCCTCGAATATGAACTTTCATAGCTTTCCGTCATTTCTCTACAGAGGACTGCATAAACGAAACAGTGAGGAAATCTCGAAGTATCCTATCGTTTGTTTCTGTGTTTACGTTTTCTACCGCTTAATTAGGAGAGCGCTTACAGTCGAAAAGTTTCAACTAGTTGCAGAAGTGCGGAGACTTACCTCAAGGCCGACAGTTTTAATGCTTTTCGTCCATACACAAGGCTATTTGCCTGTGGATTTACGTTTGTGCAGTTTCACCTCCAGGAAAGTCTTGCCGTGTATGGGGCCTTCAGACACGTGCACACCAGACCCATTGAGTGTGCTATCACAGTCTACTATATACAGTCGCGAAGCTTGAGGTCTATTTTTGCAAATCTCGTGATAAAGCGCTCCAAGCGGTTAGCAACTAGAAACAATAGACTGTCCATGGTCGACTTTGGACTATGTCGTATTTCTATCGAGTGCTAGTTCGTTGCGTATTTCACATTGATGCTTGTGAAATGTTCGTTATTGGTTGTAATGAAAATGTTAATGGCTGAAATATAATAATTGGAATAATAATATGGGACAAGGAGGAGACGTTTGTAGTGCTATAAATTGTAGCAACAGTAAGAGAAAGAGGCCAGAGTTATCCTTTTTCCTATTTCCGAAAGATTCAGAAAGGTTCCTGGATTTCCACAAGAATGCTGTGCAAAAACAAAACTGTTAATTTGAAGTTCTTTGTGACTGTTAGAATACATTATATCCTTAAATTTCACAATGAAATGTTTCAGTCTAACCGAAAGGACATTAAATACCGGTTAAAGTTCTGTCACTTAGGCTGCTAAATTTCCAGAGAAATAAAGGTTAGGTCTACTTTTTTTCAGAGGATATATTTTTAATTGTAGCTATTAATTTTGTTATTATTTTATGTGTTATTTTACTAAAGACGTAGAAAAATTAAGTTTGTTTTAATGAAATTTATTGATCACTTTTTATTTTCAATTCTGGTGGGATTATTATTGCTTAGGCCTACTTTTTTCTTCAAAGGATATGTTTTTAATTATAGCTGTTAATTTTGTTGTTGTTTTTATTTGTTGCTTTACTAGAGACGTAGAAAAAGTCTGTTACAATAAAATTTATTGATCACGTTTTATTTTCAATTCTGGTGTGATTATTATTGCTTAACCTCATCCCACTTTGTTAACTACGTAAGCCTACACTACAACTACCGGTACACGTAAGTTACTCCATTAATTCATATTTCCATTATTATTGTTGTAAAGGGAAATGCAAATTAATATTTATTGGTTTCATAGTTAATTATCGCTATAATCTTGAATGAGTGAAGCGATTATAGTAAATTTCAGTTCGTTTTGCACAAACAAAAATGATATTAACTTATTTCTTGCAGGTATCTTCGAGTTTATGGTGGAATTTAATATACTTCATTAAAATAATAAATTAACTTTATGCATTTAATATTTCAATAATGGAAGGAAGGTGTTAATTTTTCCAAAAGAACACGACAACGAAAGTGTAACATATTTTGTCGGCTGCTAGGAGAGAGATCTGCGATGATGAGGCGATAGTAGCGGTCCTAGTGGTGGGCAACTACCCATGTTTGCATTTTTACTACATATTGAGCTTCGCGACTGTATATAGCAGACTGTGGTGCTATACCATGCATTCTCTTAACCCATTCAGAAACTTCCTCCCGCTAGATTTAAAACACACTTTAGTGCAAACCCTCGTACTACCACTGTTTGACTATTGCGACGTAATACTTACAGACTTGACAACTGACCTTTCGAATAAGCTGCAGCGTGTGCACAATATGAGTGTCAGATTCATCAGCAGTGCTTACAAATTTGACTACATTACACCTCGTTCAAATCTTTATCCTGGCTGCAAATTAGTAACCGTACAACACTTCATTCGCTCTCTCTTCTGTTTCGAGTTCTCCACATTTCTACTCCAAATTATCTTCGTTCCCGGTTTAACTACTTATCCTCCAATCACAATCTAAACACCAGGTCACAGGAGAGCCAAATCCTAGCAATTCCTGCCCATAGAACATCCCACTACTCATCCTCTTTTACTGTCTCAGTCCCCCGTGAATGGAATTCTCTACCTCAGAAGATTAGGGGCTGCCAGACAATAACCACTTTCAAGAAAAGCTAAACGATTTCTTACGGGCGCAGTCATATTGAAGTTATAATTGTGATCGAGTTTAATAATTTAATTTAATTTAGGTATGACTATCATTACTATTATTATTATTGTTATTATTATTATTACCATTATTATTATCATTATTATTATCATTATTATTATTATTATTATCATTATTATTATCATTATTATTATTATTATCATTATTATTATTATTATTATCATTATTATTATCATTATTATTATCATTATTATTATTATTATAATTATTATTATTATCATTATTATTATTATTATTATCATTATTATTATTATTATCATTATTATTATTATTATCATTATTATTATTATTATTATTATTATTATTATCATTATTATTATTATTATTATTATCATTATTATTATTATCATTATTATTATCATTATTATTATTATTATAATTATTATTATTATCATTATTATTATTATTATTATTATTATCATTATTATTATTATTATCATTATTATTATTATTATCATTATTATTATTATTATTATTATTATTATGCTATTAATGGTGTAATTGATTGTGATTCTTTTATACATAACACCTACCTTAGAATTCCCGTGAAAGGTTTTCGTGGTCAAAGAATTTTTTCACTAAATTATTTAAATCCCTTTCTCCAATAGCCAGATGTATTAAAAGTGCCAATTTGCAAGATCTGATTTGATTCTACTTATGCATGATATTCCTTACTTGTTATTTAATATCTTCTATTATTTGTTAGATATTGCCATTTAGTTTGTTGCATTTGGTGAATGGTTAATGTTGACCATTATATTGATTGTATTTCATCTCACTGCCATTTTCTGTCATTCATTCATAATCATTTGTTCTGTCTTGTTTTATTTTTTTTTATTTTGTGCTAAACTGTAATTGGCCTTGTGCTGTTGTTTTGCACATTAATATTTGAAATAAATAAATAAATAAATAAATAAATTATCATCATTATTATCATTATTATTATTATCATTATTATTATTATTATTATTATTATTATCATTATTATCATTATTATTATTATTATCATTATTATTATTATTATTATTATTATTATCATTATTATTATTATTATTATTATTATCATTATTATTATTATTATCATTATTATTATCATTATTATTATCATTATTATTATTATTATTATTATCATTATTATTATTATCATTATTATTATTATCATTATTATTATTATTATCATTATTATTATCATTATTATTATTATTATCATTATTATTATTATTATTATTATTATCATTATTATTATTATTATTATTATTATTATCATTATTATTATTATTATCATTATTATTATTATTATTATAATTATTATTATTATCATCATTATTATTATTATTATCATTATTATTATTATTATTATTATTATTATTATTATTATTATTATTATTTTATTCGCTGTTCTGCAGTTGGTTCCCAAATAAAATATCAACAACGTCAGTTGGTTCCCCATGTTCAAATACCATCAACGTGAGTTGGTTCCGCATGTTTAATGTAGGTTTCATCTTGCACAATCTTGGTGGAGGAAAATTCAATCCTTAGGTTTGAGTGCGGAATTTAAAAGTAAGAAATCTGAAATTGGTCAGCTTCTAAAAACTATATTCGGACTGCATTTATTGGCTCCTCAAGAAGTTTAAGATTGTTTTGTTAATGACTTAATGGCTGTCAAACCTATAGACGATCGATTGGACCATTTCTTTGATTACCTCCTTCATACTTATATTAGACCAACAAGTGAGCATCCACCTCCAATATGGGCTGGGTTTACTTCTTCCTTAGAGCGAGCAACCAACTGTTGTGAATCTTTTCACAGTGAACTTAATGCGCACTTTTGTGCTCCACACCCAAATATATTTGGACTTGCAGATGCTCTGAAGGAGGTTCAGTGCGATACTTACATTAAGCTAGGAGTAAAAGTAAATGTAGGCCTAAGATAATGCAACAAAAGGAAACTTTTGTGAAAGATTGGATGGAAAAGCTTTCTGATGGCAGTGTAAGTAGATATGCATTCCTGCGACACGTTTGTTTCAAATTTTTACCAGTACAGAAATAAAATTGTGAAGTTATTCGACGCAGCGTGTCCGCCAAGCACAAAACATTTTTAACCTACCTACTACTGTAGACAGTAGTTGACAGTCCTAAGTCTGTATAAAATGGGAAGGGAAATGTTTTCTGTCTTGATCTAGCGCGGGAACCAATTGCAGTACACAGGAGAAATCAACCTGGAACCAACTCGAGTATAGCTCTGGGATGAACTGGGAACTAATTCACAGATTTGGGAACCAATTCCAGTATAGCCATTTTATTGGTGTTGTGAAGATGAAAAGAATTGTCATTGTATTATAATATTAATTATGTATTATATTGTCTTGTATTGTAGTATTGTTTTGCTTTGAATTGTATTGTATTGTATTAATTATGTTACATTAATAGCATTGTAGTAATTTTCTGTCATACTGGTTGAGTGGAAGTGAAGGCCGAATTATTATTATTTTGTCTGGGATTTCTGAATTCCTAGCCTCAACGGAAGACACTGATTTTTAGCATTTTGAAATTAGAAATTTAGCATTTTTATTTTACCATTTAACGTTTTATAGCATTTATACAGTCGCCATAGGAAAAAATGTTAGGTCTAAATTAAATTGTAAGTATTTATGCTAATCACATGGCCCTAATTCCTGTATAGACGTCACAGGAAATCACAGGAATATCTTCAAGTCCCTGCCACGTGTAGTATAGTAATGTTTATCCTTTTAATTACATTAAATTGAACTATAACAATTATTTCTAGAGGCTTCATTGTTATGAAATTCCCATCTTAAAATTGTATCTATACTTCCCTATGGAAGGAAGTTAAGCTTTCTGGCAGTCTGTACGAGTGAGGATTTCTTTGATGCTGATCGTGTGTTCGGAATGGTTCACTATACAACAGTGAATGTTTATTTATGTGTCTCGCGCCCAGCAAGTACGAAAGTTTTCAGATAGCCTAATTTTCCAGCTGACAAAATTCTTAAATGTCTTACAATACGTAATCCTGTTCCAAAATTTAGATAGAAAAAATGAAGTACAAGACAGAGTTGCTGTAGGAAAAATTTTGTGAAGGATTTCGTCTTCCCAGATTTATAATAGAAACATTTACGAAAGTGTTGCCTCACGTAGGTTTGTGATGTTGAAAACCAGTGGCAGAGCCTTAAGATGGTCGTAAAAGGTTATAGAGATGAGCTTGCAAGGATGTGAATCTCAAAGATCAGTTTTGATTACATACAATAATTGAAGCGCCAGCTGCTTCCTGTCTGCTCACTCATAAAGCGGGCAATGTCTTCCCAGAAGCAGCTGACTGGAGCCGTCACTGCACGCAATGTGGGATTGACTGGACGATGCATTCCAGGACTGAGTACTTGGGTATGGAAGTGAAACAGTAAAGGCAAAGAAGAGAGTAGAACACGGGAAATAGAAAAACAAAAGAAAATACATCGAAGACGAAGAATAGACAGCCAAGACTAAGAAAAGACTTAGAAGAAGAAGAAGAAGAAGAAGAAGAAGAAGAACAGAAAATCAAAAAGAGGAAAAGATCTTGAAGCTGAAGAACAGAAAGTCAAGATGAAAAGATTTTGAAGGTGAATAACAGAAAGTCAAGACGAAGAAAAGATCTTGAAGAAGAACAGAAAGCCAAGATTTTGAAGGTGAATAACAGAAAGTCAAGACGAAAAGATTTTGAAGGTGAATAAGACAGAAAGTCAAGACGAAAAGATTTTGAAGGTGAATAACAGAAAGTCAAGATGAAAAGATTTTGAAGGTGAATAACAGAAAGTCAAGATGAAAAGATTTTGAAGGTGAATAACAGAAAGTCAAGATGAAAAGATTTTGAAGGTGAATAACAGAAAGTCAAGACGAAAAGATTTTGAAGGTGAATAACAGAAAGTCAAGACGAAAAGATTTTGAAGGTGAATAACAGAAAGTCAAGACGAAAAGATTTTGAAGGTGAATAACAGAAAGTCAAGACGAAGAAATGATTTTGAAGCTGAATAACAGATAGTCAAGACGATTTTGAAAATAACAGATTTTGAAGGTGAATAACAGAAAGTCAAGACGAAAAGATTTTGAAGATGAATAACAGAAAGTCAAGATGAAAAGATTTTGAAGGTGAATAACAGAAAGTCAAGACGAAGAAAAGATCTTGAATATGAAGAACAGAAAGCCAAGACGAAAAGATTTTGAAGGTGAATAACAGAAAGTCAAGACGAAAAGATTTTGAAGGTGAATAACAGAGAGTCAAGACGAAGAAAAGATCTTGAATATGAAGAACAGAAAGCCAAGACGAAAAGATTTTGAAGGTGAAGGTGAATAACAGAAAGTCAAGACGAAGAAAAGATTTTGAATATGAATAACAGAAAGTCAAGACGAAAAAAGATTTTGAATATGAATAACAGAAAGCCAAGACGAAAAGATTTTGAAGGTGAATAACAGAAAGTCAAGACGAAAAGATTTTGAAGGTGAATAACAGAAAGTCAAGACGAAAAGATTTTGAAGGTGAATAACAGAAAGTCAAGATGAAAAGATTTTGAAGGTGAATAACAGATTTTGAAGGTGAATAACAGAAAGTCAAGATGAAAAGATTTTGAAGGTGAATAACAGAAAGTCAAGATGAAAAGATTTTGAAGGTGAATAACAGAAAGTCAAGATGAAAAGATTTTGAAGGTGAATAACAGAAAGTCAAGATGAAAAGATTTTGAAGGTGAATAACAGAAAGTCAAGATGAAAAGATTTTGAAGGTGAATAACAGAAAGTCAAGATGAAAAAGATTTTGAAGGTGAATAACAGAAAGTCAAGATGAAAAGATTTTGAAGGTGAATAACAGAAAGTCAAGATGAAAAAAGATTTTGAATATGAATAACAGAAAGTCAAGACGAAAAGATTTTGAAGGTGAATAACAGAAAGCCAAGACGAAAAGAAAGGTGAATAACAGATTTTGAAGGTGAATAACAGAAAGTCAAGACGAAAAGATTTTGAAGGTGAATAACAGAAAGTCAAGACGAAAAGATTTTGAAGGTGAATAACAGAAAGTCAAGACGAAAAGATTTTGAAGGTGAATAACAGAAAGTCAAGACGAAAAGATTTTGAAGTGAATAACAGAAAGAAGAGAAAGTCAAAAGATTTTGAAGAATAACAGAAAGTCAAGACGAAAAGATTTTGAAGGTGAATAACAGAAAGTCAAGAAAGCCAAAGAAAAGATCTTGAAGATGAAGAACAGAAAGTCAAGACGAAGAAAAGATCTTGAATATGAAGAACAGAAAGCCAAGACGAACAGAAAAGATCTTGAATATGAAGAACAGAAAGCCAAGACGAAAAGATTTTGAAGGTGAATAACAGAAAGTCAAGACGAAGAAAAGATCTTGAATATGAAGAACAGAAAGTCAAGACGAAGAAAAGATCTTGAATATGAAGAACAGAAAGCCAAGACGAAAAGATTTTGAAGGTGAATAACAGAAAGTCAAGACGAAAAGATTTTGAAGGTGAATAACAGAAAGTCAAGACGAAAAGATTTTGAAGGTGAATAACAGAAAGTCAAGACGAAGAAAAGATCTTGAAGATGAACAACAGAAAGTCAAGACGAAAAGATTTTGAAGGTGAATAACAGAAAGTCAAGATGAAAAGATTTTGAAGGTGAATAACAGAAAGTCAAGATGAAAAGATTTTGAAGGTGAATAACAGAAAGTCAAGACGAAGAAAAGATCTTGAAGATGAAGAACAGTAAATCAAGATGAAAAGATTTTGAAGGTGAATAACAGAAAGTCAAGATGAAAAGATTTTGAAGGTGAATAACAGAAAGTCAAGATGAAAAGATTTTGAAGGTGAATAACAGAAAGTCAAGACGAAAAGATTTTGAAGGTGAATAACAGAAAGTCAAGACGAAGAAAAGATCTTGAATATGAAGAACAGAAAGCCAAGACGAAAAGATTTTGAAGGTGAATAACAGAAAGTCAAGATGAAAAGATTTTGAAGGTGAATAACAGAAAGTCAAGACGAAAAGATTTTGAAGGTGAATAACAGAAAGTCAAGACGAAAAGATTTTGAAGGTGAATAACAGAAAGTCAAGATGAAAAGATTTTGAAGGTGAATAACAGAAAGCCAAGACGAAAAGATTTTGAAGGTGAAGAACAGAAAACCAAGATTAAGAAAAGATTTTGAAGAAGGGAAAGTTAATATGAAGAAAAGATCTTGAACATTAAGAATAGAAAGTCAAAACGAAGAAAAGATTTTTAAGATTGAGAATAGAAAGTGAAGAAGAAAAGGTGTCGAAGACGAAGAACAGAAAATTAACACGAAGAAAAGATGTCGAAAACGAACAGTACAAAATGAAGACGAAGAAAGACGTGGAAAAAGAAGTACAGAAAGTCAAGATTAAGAGAACATTTCGAAGACGAGAAATGCGAATTTGTTCTTAAATTTGTTGTAGTTGAGGACAGGTTCCTTTGCCCCTCGCTGTGTGCTTTGGTCCTCTGAGTCTGTAGCCGAACTCGCGTGTCAAGACAGTCGAGCATCACCTTGCGGCTGGAGCTGATAGCTGTTGATATTGTGGATGCCCAGAATAGCTGCAGGAGATACGGAAACGCGCGGTTCCAGAATTAGCGGCCAGATCGGTGTCGAAGGGGCATTGCCTGCTTCATAGAGATTTATTAATGAAACTGTTTACCGTTTCTATAGTAACAAAGCTTTCAGGCTGTGTAAACATTTCCCGCTTTTTGTCCAAGTCCAATGAACTGGGTCCGAATGGCATATCATAAAGAATGTTTATTCTCAGATGGAAAAAACACTTTTCAACTTCATATCATTCCGTAGAGTACTTAGCTTACGAATACAAGAAAATCACTGGAATAAATAATATTAATTTTGCAGATGGCGTACTGAGCAGTTAAGATGCATTGCGAAGAAATTAGGTTTAATATTCTGAATGTCAGAAAGCTGAATTTGGAAATAAAGGTAGTTTTGAGAACGCCCTTATAAATCTATTAGATATTGAACATTTATCGGATTTCATAAATTGTGCATTCATCCATTCATAGTATTTTGCCCAAAGGCAAGACATTCACTGCAAACCCAGCATTCTCCAATCTTCTTAGTCTCCGCATATGATCCATTCTTGTCTACAATCTGATATGTTCTTCTGCCCCGAGCTTTTCTCCCGTTCACCATTCCTTCCAGTGCATCCTTCAGTAGGCAGTTTCTTCTCAGCTAGTGACCCAACCAATTCTTTTTTCTCTTCCTGATCAGTTTCATCATTATTCTTTCTTCACTCACTCTTTCCAACACGTCTTCATTTCTTATTCTGTCTGTCCATTTCACATGCTCCATTCTTCTCCATATCCACATTTCAAATGCATCTATTCGCTTCTCTTCACTTTGTCGTAATGTCCATGTTTTTGCCCCCACACAATGCCACACTCCACACAAAGCACTTCACTAGTGTCTTCCTTAGTTCTTTTTCCAGAGGTCCGCAGAAGATGCTCCTTTTTCTATTAAAAGCTTCCTTTGCCATTGCTATCCTCCTTTTGACTTCCTGGCAGCAGCTCATGTTACTGCTTATAGTACACCCCAAGTATTTGAAGCTGTCCACTTGCTCTACTGCCTCATTTAGAATTCGAACCTTCTTAAGTTTTCTACCGATGACCTTGGTCTTCGTCTTGTTTTAATTTGTCTACATCCCATTCTGCTCACAGCTGTCATTTAAGTCCAGTAGCATATCCCTTAGTATCGTTTCTTCTTCTGCTAACAACGCCATATTATCAGCAATTCTCATGCACTTTATTCTTCTTCCTCCTACTATCACCCCTCCCATGTTCTCAAAACATTTCTTCACTAAATTTTCCACGTAGATGTTGTTGAAAGGTATTGCAAATAGTAAAGTATGGCAATATGAGAATGACTGTTTTGTGTGAATTATTAATAGCATTGCCTGCTGAACCCGTGCTACCCTGGGTATAATCTAAACCTGTAGGCTAAATGAAGCCAAAGACATGACTTTCTGGAATTACGAAAAATTGTGTTGTGTGCAGTCTGGAAATGAGAAATTCATCCCGGTTATTTGAATTCGTAGTAAGTGATTAAACTTGAGTAAGGCTATGTATCCTTTAATTTGTACTCGCTAGCTAGTTAAATAAATAAAGATATAGATAGATAGATAGATAGATAGATAGATAGATAGATAGATAGATAGATAGATAGATAGATAGATAGATAGATAGATAGATAGATAGATAGATAGATAGATAGATAGATAGATAGATAGATAGATAGATAGATAGATAGATAGATAGATAGATAGATAGATAAGTAAATAAATACATAAATAAATAAATAAGTGAATAAGTCAATAAATAAACAAATAAATAAATAAGTAAATAACTGAATGAATAAATAAGTAAATAGGTAAATAAATAAACAAATAAGTAAATAGGTAAATAAATAAACAAATAAGTAAATAACTAAATAAATAAATAAATAAATACGTAAATAAATAAATAAATAAATAAATAAATAAATAAATAAATAAGTAAATAACCAAACAAATAAGTAAATAAATAAACAAATAAATAAATAAGTAAATAAATAAACAAATAAATAAGTAAATAAATAAACAAATAAATAAATAACTAAATAAGTAAATAAATAAAGAAATAAATAAGTAAATAAATAAATAAGTACATAAATAAGTACATAAATAAATAAGTACATAAATAAATAAGTAAATAAATAAATAAGTAAATAAATAAATAAGTAAATAAATAAAAAATTAGTAAATCAGTAAATAAATAAATAAGTAAATCAGAAAATAAATAAACAAATTAATAAACAAATAAATAAATAAGTAAATAAGTAAATACATAAATAAGTAAATAAATAAACAAATAAACAAGTAAATAAATAAGTGAATAAGTAAATAACTAAACAAATAAGTGAATAAGTAAATAAATAAACAAATAAATAAGTAAATAAATAAAGAAATAAATAAGTAAATAAATAAACAAATAAATAAACAAATAAATAAGCAAATAAATAAACAAATAAATAAGTAAACAAATAAATAAGTGAATAAGTAAATAACTAAACAAATAAGTATATAAGTAAATAAATAAAGAAATAAATGAGTAAATAATTAAATAAGTGAATATGTAAATAAGTAAATAACTAAACAAATAAATAAATTAATTAATTAATTATCAGGAAGTGAACCACAACAGTAGGCCTAATGATTCGGAACTTGACGCAGGAAGTGAATTGTTCTCAAACGCGTACCTAGGGCCTATTATGCAACATTTTGTGTCACTCGTTTATGAAGTGAAACTCTTTTTCTTCTTTTCTGCATTTTAGTCCGAAAATACGTCCGTCAGGCTGCGTAGGCGCGGTGTGCAGTGTAAATGCGTAACTCCCCTCGGGCTGGCTGAGACGCATCGTACCAGACTGAGGAAGCGCGAGGCGATGCAGCTTGACCTGAGTGCATCTGTCTAGACAGGACTCTGTCGTTTACTGGAAATCGAACGGTGTCGCTGCATTTCCTGGTGGCATGCTTTCGACTTGTTTCCTGATCTCCGCTGTCATGCAGTTGAACGCATCCGTCAGCAATTCAAACCCCGTGTCGGCGAGAGGGACGCTGCAAAATGTTGATTTTCAGATTTTTACGGAAATGTACTTTTTCAGTATTTTTCATAGGTACTGAGAAACGTAGTTTTACCGTGTGTCTATATACAGAGATATCCCGTAAACCATAGGACGTATGTTCTTTTTATTCAATAAAAGAGGCGATGGTAAGAATCAAATGGGGAAAAAAAAGTTCTTCATTCGTCTTACCAATGAAAATCCCTTCTTCAGTGGCTGTTGTAGCACGTGGGCAGAAAAATACAAATAGATGATGGCTGGATGAATAAGTAAACAAATAAATAAATAAGCGAATAAATAAATAAATAAACAAATAAATAAATAGATAAATAAATACTCGTAAATAAATAAGTGAATAAATAAATAAGTAAATAAGCGAATAAATAAGTGAATGAATAAATAAGCAAATAAGTGAATAAATAAATAAGTAAATAAGTTAATAAATAAATAATTAAATAAATAGGTGAATTAAGAAATAAGTGAATAAAGAAATAAGTCAATAAGAGAATAAATAAATAAGTGAATAAAGAAATAAGTCAATAAGAGAATAAATAAATAAATGAGTAAATAAATAGGTGAGTATATAAATGTATAACTAAATAAACAAATAAGAGAATAAATAAATAAGTAAATAAGAGAATAAATAAATAAGAAAATAAATAAATAAGTGAATAAATAAATAAATGAGTAAATAAATAAGTGAATAATTAAATAAGAGTTTAAATAAATACGTAAATAAATAAATAATTAAATGAATAAATAAATAAGTAAATACATAAATATATAAATAAGTAAATAAATCGATAAGCAATTAAGAAAATAAATAAGTAAATAAACAAATAAGAGAATAAATAAATAAGTGAATTAATAAATAAGTAAATAAGGGAATAAATACATACGAAAATAAATAAATAATTAAGTGAATAAATAAATAAGTAAATAAATGAGTAAATAAATAAGTGAATAAATAAATAAGAAAATACATAAATATATAAGTAAATGAATAAGTAAATAAATGAATGAATAAGCAAGTAAGTGAATAAATGAATGAATAAAAATAAATTAATAGAGGAATGGATAGATGGATGAATGAAAGAATAAATGATTGGACGAATAAATTAGTGAATGAATACATAAGTAGTTAGATAAATAATTAAATACATTACACGGACATTCATTCAATAGCATTAGTAAAAAATCATAAATTTCATACGTCCGTTATTAAAATATTATGTTGTTACGACAAATCTTCACACAACTGCATTGTTATGCTTTACATGTGAAGGTGCTGCTTGCCAGGCCTCACGTCTGTCTACTCGGAACCGAATTCCTAGCAGCAGAGATTGTGAAACCACGCAAGCAGGAACTGTGCTGCATCTCAGCGGGCCTGACCTCGTTGCCGGGGAGATGCACTCTCACTTTCTATGCCGGTAGATTTGGCTATCACGAATGCTATTTGAATGTGGCCCTAATTCATCGCAATCGGAACTAACGACTGCCACACTTCGATTACTGTGGTATTCTGCTTACTGACCTAAGCGTTACTTCGGCGCAGAGACTGCAACGTGTTCATAATATGTGCGTCCGTTTCGTCTGCAATATTCGCCGGGCTGATCACGTAATACCATTCCTCGAAATGTCATGGCTCCGTCTAGAAGATAGTAGAAAAATTCACTGTCTTTCCCTCCTCTTTCATACTTCTCCATTTTTACCGGGATTCGAATCCGTGACTGTAGAAGTTAGGGAGCGTCAGAAACAAGCAACTGCTGTGGTACCCTGCCCACAGTTTGTGCTAAGGTTATGCGAGATCTCGAAACCCGGATCTTCACGTAGATCAGCGCTCCGCCTCGAGACATGTCATGGGGTAACGTTCGGAAATGAGTACGAGCAGGGCCGGCTGCATATCTGCAAGGAGGAGAGGCAACGTTCGATCCGTAGTCTACCTGCAGAACCCTGACCGCCAGACATTGAAAAGGTAGCTAATTAATGAACACAAGAATTAGGCCTACTGCAAAAGAAATAGACATTAATCCAAAAGTATTAATGTTTTATAAAGTTAATTCAAGTTTACTTTGGTTGCTATGTCCAAGTCTGATGTTCTCTTGTCTTACAAATTGTCAAGGCCTGCTAATTTCTAAACATGGCCTAGTGCACAGTCTAGTATATTATACAGTCACGAAGCTCAATACGTAATAAATTTGCATCCATAGATAGTTGCTAACCACTAGGATCGCTACTATCGCCTCATTACAGACATTGCGAAATAGTACCTGCACAGTCTATTGTTCCTAGCACCCTCAAAACTCAAGCTTCGTGACTGTATATACTAGACTGTGGCCTAGTGATTAAGTTACTTCTTCATTCTTTTATACGAATAGATAGGTTTCTTATGGCAACGTAAAATTTGTGTGTCCTATACTCAGGACCAGGTTTTTGTAATAATTTTTCAACATTTTCGTGAAATATTAATTAATATGAATAAAATGTCATACTTATGTGTTTTAAAATGTAACAATAATTTCGTAATTATTTTTTTCGCCATGAAATATCATACACAATCTTAATTAGCAAAAATCATATACACGGCATTATTTGCAACATTCATGGCAAAATAAAGCTGTTAATAATAATAATAATAATAATAATAATAATAATAATAATAATAATAATAATAATAATAATACTTACTGGCTTTTAAGGAACCCGGAGGTTCATTGCCGCCCTCACATAAGCCCCCATTAGTCCCTCTCCTGAGCAAGATTAATCCATTCTTTGTCATCATATCTTCCCATCTACGTCTCGGTCTCCCCAAAAGTCTTTTTCTCTCCGCCCTCCTAACTAACACTCTATATGCATTTCTGGATTCGCCCATACGTGCTACATGCCCTGCCCATCTCGGATTTAATGTTCCGAGGCTTATTTGAAGGTTTCGTAACAAGCTGTTTTTTTACGGTGATGGGTTGTTAGCCCTTCGTCCAACCCCAAGCTGGAGGACCACCCCTTATCGGCTGTCCACGACTGCTTATTCAATATATTCGCAGCTATCCTCCATATCTGGAGGCCGTCTCCTCGATCCGCAACCTGAGGACGCGCCATGCCGTGGTGATAGGGACCCACAATACATGGAATAATAATAATAATAATAATAATAATAATAATAATAATAATAATAATAATAATAATAATAATAATAATACAGAAATGGGATTCAAAAAGAAAATCGAAGACCTATGCAAAACAATTTCTCATTTAATTTCACCTCACATTTATTTTTACTATACACCCCAACCCATCTGAGTTGTGTTAACGGTTGCAGGGGTCACTTTACCTGCAGGAAGATTAGGGAAGTCCAGCTTTCAGCGGTCGAGTAAGTCATTAAAGGGAATAATAGAATTCCATACTTTCCAATATTCTTGCAACCAGCCATTCGAAAGAATGTGTCTGAAATGTTTAAAGGAGTTAGGAAAACCCAGTCATAAATGATCCTGTAAGGATTAAAAGGAATAATGGAATTCCAGCTTACCGACCTTCGCAAATAATTAGTTTCTAAATTCTTTTGTGCCTAACATCTTCAAAACTAATACATTTGTCTCAAGTGTTAAAAAATATCCTTTTTTCCGTTCTTATCGCAGAAATTAAGACTTTTTTTTTTTGTAGAAAGAGACAATTTTCTTGAAAATTCGCGACAAATTTAGTGTCATAAAATAGTCATAGGCCTATTTGTAATAAAACCTGTGTATATTTTTTGGTGTATCTTCTGTCACATTTCGCGTTTACCGCTAGTAACAGAAAACCACACGACGCACACTACATGTACTTACAGAATCATGTTTTGATTATAATTTGCTTCATTTTTTTTATAATGAAATGAGCCCCAACCCCGCTCATGTCAGTCTCAGCAGACCACAATTTTACCGAGTCCTTATTTTATTTAGTTTCTTTATTATCAATTTTTATTTGGTTAAACTATTAATTTGCAACTTTATATGATTATTTATTCATTTAATTTATTTATATTTATGAATTTGTTTGTTTAGTTATGTATGCCCTAGTTTGATTAAGTAATTGATTTATCTGTTTATTTATCTGCTTATACATTATTCATTTAACCATTTACTTATTTATTCATTTGTTGATTAATCATGTGGCACATTTTTTTTAATATAATGAGATTGTTTTTTTATAATATTGTTTTCATTTTTTGTTTTTTTTTTATTTTGTTTTTGTATTTTTGTATTTTTTTTTGTTTTTTTTTTCTCTCCAGCCATTTACCATCACAAAGATATGGGATATCACAGAATACAATGCATTAATTAACAAACAAAACAGAAAAATAAGATCACAGAACAATCCATCTTTTCTAAATTACTTACAATATTGTATTGAAGGAAGAAGATTACATTTCAGAAAGAGAAAACAATGATAACAGGGTCACCAATTAAATTGAACACCTCGCTTATAACATTTATGCAATAGAGGATTGTAAACCTAAGTGGATTAGCTGGGCATAGTATGTTCAACATTTCGCAGTGAACAATTATTTAAAACTATCTGTATAAAAGGTAGTTACATCACAAGATACGCGATACATGGATTCCAACACAAGATCTGTGCAACGACAAGATTCCACAGCCCAGAGGACAACTGTGTGTGTGTGTAGTTTGTGCAACGACAAATGTGACAGATATCATCTCCTGAAGTGCAAGAACAGGAAAGAAACACTATCTGAATACAGCAAAGAGTGAACAATTTCAAACACAAATAATCGAGTGAACCTTATTATTATTAATAAAACGTAGTTACGGAAAGCCAGTGTTTCAGGGTAGAAAGGGCGCGGGGCGAGGGAATTGAATGGAAATCGTGAACTGTTTTCGTTAGTTTGTAAAGCGAAGGTGCAGGCTGCAAAGTTTGGACACCCCGCACCTGCGCTGGCCGACGCGTGGCCAGGAATCTGGCTAAATAAGGAGATGCCAAGGACGATAAACCGGCGAGAGGCGCAGTCCAGGAAACAAGTGACAAACGCAATGAGGCGGCCGGCGCCGCAGCACGAGACAACGAGACTGCCGCCGCCGTCATGAGACGCGCTGGACAACCTGGTGCAACGCGCAGATGTACAGTCTAAAAACCTTACTTAAGTACCTAAAATAAGATCTGTTCCGATGCAAAATACCGCAGGTTCTAAAATGACAAAATACGTTTCTGAAAATTCTGATTACGTTAATAAATTATCATCAAGTAAAATATATGAAGTGAAGTGCAGATGCTATGAAAATGAGTGACTTAGAAGAAGGAGGTAGAGAAGAATGGCGGAAAATAATTTGGGCACAGAAAGAGAGTCGAGCGCATGAAAACTTGTTCTTATATGAATCAATTAATGTGTGGGAACAGACAGTAGGTCTACAGAAAATTGGTCCAAAGACATGAGGCCTACTTTTTTGTCTAATAGCACAGATATACTGCATGTTTACGAAAATAAGATCTACTCCTCAGCATGATCTATCAGAAAAGAAATCTACTAATGTAATGTCTACTTCCTTATGCCTACAGATATTAGGTCTAATAACAGAAATATCAAAATACCGACAAAGTTTTTTGTTTATTTTTCAGCATTTTGACACAAAATATAGATATAACCACTAATTTACATTTTCATCTTCAGGGATGGTACTTGTTGCAATAAAACCCTGTAGATATAATCACTAATTTACATCCATTTTGAATCTTGCGTACACTACTTTTAACATTTGAATATGATTAATTGATAAACTAGTGGACTTACTCGTGTTAATTATGTAAGATTTGTCCGGCTTACAGCTGTTTCAGTGCTTCACGCACCATCCTCAGAGCCTACTAGATCTCGGCGTCATCTCGAATTTCTCTGCCTGTTATGTGGGTGTGTTTGATTGTTGAAAGGTGTTGAAGAGTGGAGTCAAATAGTGTGTGTGTTCTGAAATTGATCTGTGTGTTGAGAATTTAATTGGGGTGTGTTTTAGTGTGTTTGCATATTTCGTATTGTTCTAGTGTGTTGAGTTTTTGGTTCTTGGGTTGTATGTGTAGGATTTCCATGTCCAAAAACCAAAAACTCAACACGCTAGAACAATACGAAATATGCAAACACACTAAAACACACCCCGATCAAATTCTCAACACACAGATCAATCTCAGTACACACACACTATTTGACTCCACCCTTCAACACCTTTCAACAATCAAACACACCCACATAACAGGCAGAGAAGTTGGAGATGACGCCGAGATCTAGTAGGCTCTGAGGATGGTGCGCGAAGCACTGAAACAGCTGTAAGCCGGACAAATCTTACATAATTAACACGAGTAAGTCCGCTAGTTTATCAATTAATCACTAATTTACATTTTCATCTTCAGGGATAGGGATATGGAAGTGAATTTAGTTGTAGATAAACATCTATGGCGTTCGGCAACGAAAAGTCTGTTTTTAGCTGTATAAATCCGAGTAATAATAACAAAATGTTATGAACATCTTGAAACAATCAAACCGCAGCTGCAGATAAAGATGTAACATCGCCGGCAACGTAATTCCTTCAGAGTTGGGATCATTTAGCAACCTGTACATACAATACATAGCGGAACAGATGAATGCAGGTTACTATAGCAACTGGGCAATCCGATAGTAACTGAAGAAGGGAGCGCAATGGTCTGCGACATTAATCTGTATAAAAGATGGAAACAGAAGGGAATGTCAGCGAGCCGACTAATTTTGTTGTTACCTGGCAAGCTGCGCGAACCTGTCGTCATATATCATCGTGTTGTAGTGGTTTTAAATATTGGAAGAAAAGCAAGCCATCCCATTTCGCCATAGATGGCAAAAGTAGAAGAACAAGTATTGGCGTGGTCAGGGTCAGCCACCCCAACAAAATGGACGCTCGGAGCAGGTTCGCTCCTGATCTACAGCACATGCATCTGCTCCGCCAGGCCTTGCACTTTTTATCGTTTTATGATGCTATTTTGTACTGGCGCTTGCAACAGAGGGTAAACATTGTCACTACTGTTGTCAAAGTAACCACCATCATGTTGTCACAGCCACATTATTAAGATTATCATTATCAGGCTGGATCCGTAACACGCAGTACTTCACATTCAATCGTAAGCTTGCTGATGCGGCATTTAACATGGTCTACCACAAAAACTACCAATGTAATGATGCCACTTCTCACCGGCTGAGGTTTCTTAATGTTTGTAGATGTATTCAGTCTCTGTATCAGGGGCGTACGCTAGGGGGCGTTACAGAATTTGAACCTTTTAAAAAATTACATACTTAGATTTGAGTATTTTTAAATACATAATCGTTTTCTCTTCTCGAATTTTCACTCTCAGAGTAACAAAATCTACATCGACATAAGGCATAGTCTTCCTATCCCTCCTTCAATATATTCGTCATGCCAGTTTCATTCTTTGACCTTGGTGAGTTTCATATTGCATTATTGTGTTTAATTAAGTTTATTTCAATATATTTCATTGTTTCATGGATTTCCTGTTATGTAAAATAAAGTGCCTTACATATCATATAGGAATAACTGTTGTATGTATGTATGTATGTATTTATTCACACTGCAATGGGTATATACCCGGTGGCAGTGGTAACTAATTACACTCAATAAAGACAATAATAAACTTATTAATTAAAAATAAATTAATAATAATACCATCCTAAATTAAATGAAGTACGATCACTTAAAATAACATTTAAAGTAAATCTAATTTGTATCTTAAACCTAAGTTCGAACTAAAACCCACGAGTATGATATGTTCATATCTGCACAAGTACCTTTCAACATTACACTCATTTCGCTGTCAACTCACTCATTGCACTGGAACTACGACACATTTCACTGATTCTATCCTGATTTCACTAACACTTCAAAAACATTTCACTGTTCAAATACTATGCACTGCCACTATAAACTATAAAGCTTCACTGACAGGAACACGTTTCACTTACACAACACACTTCACTGACACAACATAAGTCTTCACTGATACAAAACTTCAATAACAAAATATCATTTACACCCTTTAAATTCTACGTATAATATACTACCGTCTATTAGTAAAATCCTTAGGTCTATTTTTAAATACATTTTTGGTTATTGGTAAAGCCTTTAGTAAGTCTGCAGATAAAGCATTCCAGTCCCTGATAGTACGATTGAGAAAAGAAAACTTTCCAGTGTCCGTCCTCTGTCTTCTTTCCCTTTCTAAATATATATTATTACCATTGTGTAAGTGTAATAAATACACAAGCATTTTTTATTATACAAAATTAAACAGAAGTTAAAATTTGTTAAAAATTGCATGACTGTGAAAAAATTACGTTTCAAAGATTTGATGATGATATTCATGAACATATTATATTAGAATATAATATAATATTAATAAATATACCGCAAAATAATAATAATAATAATAATAATAATAATAATAATAATAATAATGCTTTATTCATTCTAGCAGGGTTAAAACCATAAGGCCTTCTCTTCCACTCAACCTCAGATTATGTTGATTCAGACTATTCTGTGAATAATAAATAATTAATGAAAAGAAGATATAATTATATTACTATTAATAAGATATTTAAGTTGCTAACTTCATTATATTTAACTGGCTAGTATGGCCTTGGCCTCCTGCAATATGAAATTCATGGTAAACAGTTGACAATAGCTGTAGAAATTATGATTAGTGAAACAGCAAAATTAAACAGATATTTGAGGTTATAACATTTTATTTTGAACTAGGTACTATCATTTAGTGAATTATCGACAAGATGAGAACTCTTGTCATATTTGAATGAAACTATTTATCGAATATATTAATAAATAATTTATAACATACAGAAACAGATTATATTATAAATCAAGATATTTAATACTTACATTTACTGGCAGGACCATCACGCAATATCACGGCCTACTGTATTGTTAAGAAAACAATGAAAATATTTAACATCTGAACATCAGGTGCGACAAGATGTAATTTGGCTTTGATTGGTTAAAACTCGATAGATTCTTACACTCCATTGGAGCGTTGAAACATAGAGAAATAGTCGAATGAATTCACTGGTAGATAAGATACCGTAGGCCTAATACAAGATAAGATTTATTTCAAACAACTCATTGACGTCCGGGTTCAAATCTTGGTTGGGAGAAGGTACCTGGTTGAGGTTTTATCCGGGTTTTTCTCACAACTCATGAAGAGCAACTTTCGGCGCTGAACCCTGGACTCATCTCACTAGCATTATCACCTTCATCTCACTCAGATGCTAGATAACGATAGCAGTTGATAAAGCGTCGTAAAATAACCAATTAAAAACTCACTGATGCCATGCGAATCGTTTCGACTGCCATTGTGTTGTTGTTTAGAGAGTAGGCCGCATGGAATGAGAACGAGAAGGCTGCGCTTTGTTAAATTTAAATGCGGGGGGTATGAAAACAGAAATGAAAAGAAATAGCAGACTTTTATTTCAAATCCCAAACATCCTTACAATCGCAACCATGCTCGCAACTATTACAATCACGAATAACAACGTGCAATTATAGGAATTTCATGAATCGTTTGTCATTTTTTCCTGGACAATTTCATTATTGACTATCTTTCGGCGTTGAGTTCTGTGAAGATGAGAGGAATTTCTATTGTTGTATCTTGTTTCTTTTGTTTTGTGTAATGTTCTTGTGCCAATTCAGCCTGAAGACCATAAGCGGTGGTTTCAGTCTGTTATTGTTGGGATGAGTTTGATAATATGTGTAGAAGAATCCAAGTGCGTAAAGATGTTTTTGGAATGTCGTGTATACAGCCTGAGGATGTTATTAATAGGCTTATTTGTTAGTAGAAGGAATTTTTAGAATGTGATGAGCGGCAGTCCTTGGCGCGCTGCAGGCGTCTGTGAGTGGAACTAATGCACGATTCTGGTAATTCTCCGACAACGTAGGCGTGTTCGTTCGTCCCTCCGGTACTCACTGCTAGACACGGGTTCGATCCCGGAGAGATCATGTGATGTATGTACAGTGAAAAATCAGAGGTTGGGATTGTCTCCCTCTGCTTTCCACCAATACATTCCACAAGATCTCAGCTTTATTGTGATTCATTTTAATTATTCATTTCACTAAAATAATGACTCAATCTGCTGACCGTTATGTAACTGTTTGGCCTATGTCTGTGGTATTTTCGAGGCTGAAATTCATTCACTTATGCCCACGTGCATCAACGTCGGTTAGTGTAACCACTAGTTAAAATTGTCACCTAACCCCCGGTTAAGCATTTTTATGGTGGATCGACCTCGATTACGACTTAAATAGAAGGTTAACCACAGTAATCTCTAACCGGCCATATTCGAGCGGTTAAAGGAGATAACCAGTGATTAGTAGACCAAGTAAAGCAAAATGGCGGCCAGAGCCACAGATGTTTATTTCGAAGACGATTGTTATTATACAGTACTTGAATTACTTGGATAGAGCGTGAGCGTGAAGTTTCTATAGTGGAAAGAGAGAATTCTTACGAGACAGAAAATTTCAGGAGGATGTTGTTTATCAAAATCTACAAATGGCTCACTTGAAATAACACAAAAATAGTCATATTTCTTCTATTGATCGGCTGCTTATATTACGATTCTATACAACTTATTTTCTATATTTTAAGAGGGAATACTTGAATATCTTTTTCTCTATGTCACTGGCTGAACAAAGAGAGGTTATGGATGGATCTTAGGATAATGAACAGTAACCTGGTGTAAATGAGGTCCTGGATCGTACACACATTCCTACTAATCTTCTCCATCCTTTTCCTTTATGGATATTCCTTCTTTTTTTATATAATATATTTAAATATAGTAAGTAAAAAGTAAGTCTACCGATACTTTAACCTCATATTGGAATATAATCATTTTTGCATTCAATTTTCTATTTTGTACGATTTTAACCTAACAGCATTGAAAAACAAAGAAATGCAACTCGCAAATATAACAGCGCCCAAAGGCAAACAAATGCAACGCGAAAATGTAGGACACGTTCATTTCGATGTAGAACGGAGTGAGCGCAGTCGTTTTTAGATGTTGACTATTATCTTTGCAGCGGTATGAATGCTTTCCTTTAGTCATTTTGTAGAAACAATGTACCATCATAGACTTTACTCTGGTTAAATGAGGTGTCAGTTAACCATGTTTAAGTAATCGGTGATTATGAATGATGCACAGAAATTACATTTTAACCACCGTTACTGTTTAACCGTCGTTTCGTAATCTATGATTACTGCGTTTTTAACCGATGTTGATGCACTTCGCCATTAGCCCCTCTTTCCAGAGTGGTCCAGTAGGCATGGCGGCCCTGAAGTGTCTACATTCCGAAATGAAAAAATAATCACATTCGATTAAAAAGGCGAGTTTTGTGTCAAGCCATGTGCTTCATTCCTATACTGACTCGAAGGCACTCGATTACGTAAAATCTTCTTTCGAAAGGAGTCTTGTTTCTGAACACGATGGATTGTGGGTAGCGATGTCTAACGCTAACATCTTAATACAGAGGACGTACAGTGGGGGAAAAATAGGATCAAAATGGGCAAACAACTTTAAACCAAAGTTACTGTTTGAATGAGAAACCAATGCATAACTATTCTGTAATCTATTACACTGTACAATATTCTTATTAAAATTCATTTCGGAAGACTCTGACAGTATGGTAAAGCTGTGGAATCTTGATTGCCAGTGACTTCCGTCCTATCAGCTGAGCTTCGTTTAAGTGTACTTATGGTTTGTCTTGTGAATTTCTTATAATCCCCATAATGTCTATTTTCACAATCAGCTGCATTTGTTCGTAAATTTCTACTTTGACAGGATAAGAAAAACACGTTAAATAATTTTATTAATATTGAGAATTTTTTATTATTTTTCTCTTGAGTTGTCTACCTGGTTGGCGAGTTGGTATAGCGCTGGCCTTCTATGCCCAAGGCTGCGGGTTCGATCCCGGGCCAGGTTGATGGCATTGAAGTGTGCTTAAATGCGACAGGCTCATGTCAGTAGATTTACTGGCATGTAAAAGAACTCCTGCGGGACAAAATTCCGGCACATCCGTCGACGCTGATACAACCTCTGCAGTTGCGAGCGTCGTTAAATAAAACATAACATTTAACATAACATTCTTTTGAGTTATAAAATTTGTATGCATTTTTGATACGTCATATAGTATAGACGTATAGAGGGAGCTCTTGGATTCGTGTTTATACAATTTTCATATGCCTCTACGTGTCTCAGCTCATTTAAATTAAATAAAAAATCTGTGAATAATTTCTAACAGTTTCTTTTATTAGGCCTAAACTTTGTACAGGAGTTACACGTAGCACATTTTTGTACGAGTACAGTATACAGACTCTGTTTACGTTTATATAAGAGGAATTCCCCCTTTATAGGAGTTGCATTTAGACAAAATTAATTACTTCTTTTCTCTCTAAGAGAATTTTATTAAAATTTGTATAGAAGTTACAGGTACCATAATATACTTTTTGTATACAAATTCTGATTACGCAAATCAAGATTTCAGGTATAACTCCCTGTAAAGTTGATTTGAATAATTTCGAGGAAAAAATTGTTCCGGGTCTGGGCATCGAACCCGGCACCTTTGGTTTAACGTACCAACGCTCTACCAACTGAGCTACCCGGGAACTCTACCCGTCACCGATCTTGATTTGCATAATACACGTCACTGTTCGTTAACGGAAAACCACTTATTCGAGTCACACGGAGTTAGTGTGCACTCGAAGTTGGTTGCTTGACGGTTGTCAGCCCACTTTGAGGTCTGTGGATATAGAGGGAGATATAGTTGATAGGGCGTTGGTACGTTAAACCAAAGGTCCCGGGTTCGATACCCGGCCCCGGAACAATTTTTCTCTCGAAATTATTCAAATTATGATTACGTTTTTATGAGAGGAACTACCCATTCATTGCGATATATTTACACAAATTAATAACTTCTCTCATCTGAAATATTTTTATTAAACTCTGTACCGAAGTGACAGCATTCAGAGGGGCAGTAATGCACTCAAGAAGTTGCGCGATGTGTTATTCGTCCTCTAAGTTGTTATAAGACCCTGGATTGTCAGTCAGGCCTCAGACAACGCCAGCATGTTAATCGGATTGAGAACGGTCATACCAACTCCTTGCGGCCGTAGACAGAAATATTCATCCAGTGGTGGTGGCCGCTACGCGAATCAAGATTTTTTTGTGTACTGCTTAGTGTTGCATTCCTGACTGAAGTCCGTTTGTAGATCTTGTGCCAGTCAACTGAACAGAATATTCGCAGCGCCTCATTCTTCGTCTGGTTTATTCACTTAGCGTTACGTCATGCCATCACAACCCACTCCCTGATTGTGCTAAATGGGGGCCTAGAAGCGTATGCCCCTTGGTGGCCTGGTGAGTAACGAGCTAGCCATAGGATACCAAGTCTGTGGACGTGCTACATGCCCTGCCCATCTCAGACGTCTGGATTTAATGTTCCTAATTATGTCAGGTGAAGAATACAATGCGTGCAGTTCTGCGTTCTGTAACTTCCTCCATTCTCCTGTAACTTCATCCCTTTGAGCCCCAAATTTTCTCCTAAGCACCTTATTCTCAAACACCCTTAACCTATGTTCTTCTCTCAAAGTGAGAGTCCAAGTTTCACACCCATACAGAACAACCGGTAATATAACTGTTTTATAAATTCTAACTTTGAAATTTTTGGACAGCAGACTGGATGACAAAAGCTTCTCAACCGAATAATAACAGGCATTTCCCATATTTATTCTGCGTTTAATTTCCTCCCGAGTATCATTTATATTTGTTACTGTTGCTCCAAGATATTTGAACTTCTCCAACTCTTCGAAAGATAAATTTCCAATTTTTATATTTCCATTACGTACAATATTCTCGTCACGAGACATAATCATATACTTTGTCTTTTTGGGATTTACTTCCAAACCTATCTCTTTACTTGCTTCCAGTAAAATTCCCGTGTTTTCCCTAATCGTTTGTGGATTTTCTCCTAACATATTCACGTCATCCGCATAGACAAGCAGCTGATGTAACCCGTTCAATTCCAAACCCTCTCTGTTATCCTGGACTTTCCTAATGGCATATTCTAGAGCAAAGTTAAAAAGTAGAGGTGATAGTGCATCTCCTTGCTTTAGCCCACAGTGAATTGGGATAAACCCGAAGTTCTGTCGATAATCGATGTAATCGAATACTCTTGATAGTTTATACGTATTACCGTTTGCGTAGTAAATACTTAGGTTTATGCATACAAAACGAAGTATATACTTCTACTTGAAGTGTTAAAGGAAAGGGTAATACTACCACTCTGTAAGACTTCAGAGACCTTTGACTGACAAAGTAGGCACTCTGAGGGCGAGTTGCTGAGCAGAGAAGCGAGTGGTCTTCGTCATGGATCTCATCTTTATACAATGGACGCCCAATCCTGTCCTTGAACCGCAGCCAACACATCGAGGCTGTGTGATTGCTTTCTGTTAAATGAAAAAGGCCGAGTGCAGTGCTGATGTCATGAGTGACTAAGGGAGCGTTCAAGGAAATCTATCAACGCAGAGACTTGAATAATGCACAGCGCTCTACTTCTAGAATAGTTTCTTGATGCCGATGCATGGTTCAGGGTAACCCACAGACTCCGTCCGTTGGATTACAATAGGTTTGTTCGCACAGCAAGTTTGTGATGGTTTGAGAACTGTTTTCAAACTGTCTCATCTTCACCTAATGCGCATGATCGGTTTGAAAACCAATTTCAAACCCATCCGTGGTTTCAGCTGTACGAACGCATTTCAAACTGGTTGGAATCACTGCCGCCTAGATAAGTGTTTGAACTTACAACAGCAATATCAAGGCAGAAATAATGTAAACAGCTGTCCAACACCAAGAATTTATCAAGAAATCGTATAAACTTTAACCTATGTCGGTTGCTTTGTATTTTATGACAGAGTTTTTATGCTCCGTAAAGACATTGTCAGTTATTCTGAATTACGAAGCCAATATACTGTTTAAGTATTGTGTACTGATAGTAACTACAAACTCCATGTATTTCCATTTCCGAAAGACGAATATTTGAAAATGAAGTGTTTGAGGTATAAACTTAACATTTCACCCTTACTAAATATTCACTAGTAAGGCTTTATGTTGACTGTGTGTAATATTTAACTTTTTTAATTTTATTTTTCTTTATCTTATTTCAAGTGTATTCTGAATGATTCTAACCACACTCGCGAAAATATTTGATTTCGGCAGCTTACACAAACCAGATTTACTTATCTAATTTATACGTGTGTGAACTCCACTTCCTAGCAAAAGATACGAGACTCCCAAAATACTGAAAGAACTGTATCAATGTACGGCCAAAGACAGAAAGACGTTTAAAAGAGTACCATTATCATGTCCAAAACTTCAGAAAGTGAGTATGTTATATAAATGTAACATGAACATTAATTGGACATGTCTCTAATTAAACTTATACTCTGTTATTCTTTATGGCAGTTTTATACAATTATTATTCTTTTATTTTAAGATGCTGTACCATCTTAAATGCCGGGGTGCCCAAAATATATGTCCAGGACTCAAGCAGTTGCTCGTGAGCTTCCCAAGGATCGACAGCTTCAATTGGAGAATAAAGCAATATGTCATTAGAAGAAAACCTGAAGATGCTTAATTCATGTAATAAAATTAAAGTGTTTTTAAAGTTCTCAGGAAATGAAAGGCAAATTAATAGTAGGCCTAATATTTGCTTGTTAAGTGACTGTAACCACGTCTGTGCCGTTTTGTTTAATGAAGAGCCTTTTCTTGAAGTGAATTGTTACGTCCAGATATAACTTGTATTTATAGGGAGTACGTTTACTAGACAAGATTGCTCTCCCTGTGAAAGTCAGTGAAATAATAGTGTTCAGAAAATAATTTTTATCTCTAATTCAAAACTTGGAAATACTGCCAACAAGGAAATTACAGTTTTGGATATGGTACGTGTGTCTTGTTTTCATTTCTTTGTGTAAAAGGATTGTGCCAAGTGATATAGGTATTCATGGGAGACAGTTTTACATCTCACTAGTATAGGCCTACATAACCTCACAGCAGGAATCTTTGGAGCAACAGGTAATGGCCTATACTAATGAATAATTACACAAAGAAAGGAAATGATTTAAAAATGCCAGAACTATGCCCGAGTTTCAAAGAAACAGGACTATTTGAAATAGTATGTAAGTTTGATAATAATAATAATAATAATAATAATAATAATAAATAATATACCGCTAGGTCTTGTAATTTGTAAATTATTGACTTCTAACTTCAGTTACTGAATTTATTTATTGAAAATGTTAGCAGTAAATTGTTCATTACAATGGAATTGGGTAAAAGCAATACGGTACATTGTTTTTTTAGCTTTTCTTGTTGTATTGTCCACTTTGTAAACATACAGTGTATGATATTCATTATGTCAGTTTATGTAAATATTTTTGTATCAAAATGGTTCAACTAATTATAATACAGTGCATAATAATGTATATTATATAAAATTACGTGAAGTAGTTTATTCAATTTCCATTTTTCCTCATAAATATTCCTATGCAACTAATTGAAGCAGCTGTCAACAGAATATTTGTAGGTGCAATTCAAATTATGAACCAGAAATTATTAGGCCTACTTTTTATCGTTGCTCATGATTTTCTATATTTTAAAATGTTACATGTTCAATATTGTTTGCATTCGAACGATTTTCTACAATTTCGCCAGACAAAAAATACGATAGTCTACTTTTGATGACACCACGTAAGTAGTTGATTTACTGTATAGGTGGTGTTGAAGTGGAGGAAGATCGCGCCCATTTCAAAGCAGTAAAGGTTAAAATTTGTTCAGTAACTTCAAATTTCTCAATACGCCATAAAAATGGAAGGTAAGAAAGATATATTAATGATAGTGTTCTGAAAATATATTTGTTAATTCTCCGGAAGAACTACACTGAAAGAGGCACTGTTTTAATTTCTTTTCACTGCCTTTTGTGATTTGTTTAGTGCTAAACACGTGATTTTAGTGAGCAAAAAACAATTGGAGGACTATTGTGAAGGACTTGTCACCCAAATACCTACTGTTTTGCTCGCCTTTCGTTGTCATTGTTACTAATCAATATTTTGCTACATTTTTCACTGATTTATGTTACGTTAATTCCTCTAAACCAACATTCAAACCTCCAACTCATTCGTCACCTGTTTCCCGGGTTTTTATGCTATCTGCATCACCAGGTTTCATGCATTATTTCAACTTTTTCAGATAAGTTTATCGTTTATATTTTTATTTTTTACAATCTTTGTTCTTCAAATGTCTATTCATGAAAAAAACAGCACTTTTTGTAATTTCTTCACTCTCAAAATCGCGACTTACACGTCCTTCACAATCCCCTGATTGGAAATTTACCATATTTTCAAAAATAAAATAATTCATATGTGATAACATGCTTTAATCTATTTCTTTATGTACAGAGTTGCAAGAATTTTTGGTTATGCAACAACCAACAGAGATAGTTCAGCATATATACTGGTCAGATAATGCTACAAAATCATTAATAGATTGTTACAAAATGTACAGGAAGAAAGTTGGATCATTAGAAGTAAGGAACATGAAAAGGATGTGGGAAATATTAGCTGTGAAAATAAACGAAATTCATAGAACAAATTTTACTGCAGGGCACTGCGAAAATAGATGGAGGGTATTGGAAAGGAATTACAAAAAGTTGTGGACAACAACAAAAAGACTGGAAGGGGAAGAAAAATTTTGAGTACCAAGAACAGTTTGATGAGATTTATGTCAATAAGAGGAATATTCATCCTGAATTGCTATTAGCAACAGATACTGTACAGGAAATGCCAATTGCATTTGAAATTTCTAAGCAGTTGGACATTGCTCAGGAACAGTCAACTTCCATTCCTTCTACCAGTAATGATAGGCCTATTGATAATAATTCTGAAGCAAATGTAACACAAAGTAGGCCTAAAAGAAGAAAGACTCAAACAAACTCTACGCTGGAGCTTATGAGGAAGGACAGGAAGGACTACCACACTGAATTCTTAAAAATACAAAGGGAAAGGTTGGAATTTGAAAAGGAGAAGGCTAAAACAAGACAAAATAAAATTCAGAAAATGTTGGAAGTTGAAAAGAGAAGGCTAAAGCAAGACAATATCAAAACGAGTTGCTTAGCGAAAGAAATGAGATTTTAAAGAAGTATTTGGAATACAAAATTGAGTTTCCAAATGATTTGTAATTTGCTGTGCCTCCTTGTTAGTTTGTATGATCACTTTTCTTACCATGCAAAGACAGTTATATTTAGGCTATGAACAAGTAGGAAGATAATAGTAACTCTTACAGTGCTTATAAATTCTGATACTTCTACTATTATTATTGATTTGTACGTATGAGTACCATAGCAGACTCTTGAATTTCTACAACTTAATATCTCAATTCATTAATATTGCTCACATTTCTCTCCTGTTGTTCTTAACTTCTGTACATAATCATTTTTATTGTAATACTATATACTACAATATATTCAATCTTTTAGTTAATGTTTCACTCTAACAACAATGTATCACTAAGCCTCAAGGCATTTACTCTATTTATTGTATCATGGTACTCTTTATCAATGGCAACCTGTAGTGGTTACAGGAAGAAATAAAATAAATAAATATGTATAAGATTAATGTGCAATATAACATTCTAACACTAACTGTAACAAAATGTTTAATGCACTTCCTGATCAATATTCACACTGCTACAAAATGAAACAAATAAACTTGTATAAAGAAATTAAATAATTAAACTAGAGTAGTGATACCAGTATATTAATATATATAACTTATTTATAAAATCAGTCATTAGTATGCAACAGAAAGGATAGATAAACGAATCCTTTTTCTAAATCAAAATGTACCTACAGTAGAATACAGAAAATAGTGATCTTGGATAGAGCTACCTGTACAGTTTATCTGAAGAAAATTTTTTTCTAACAAATACCTGTAAAGTTGCAGTTTAATAACTGAAATGGGGATATGAATAAAAGTTTACGAAAGTTTTCACAACTGAAAACTTGTTATTAAGACAATGCTTCAACATTAAGAATGTAGAATATTTATTTTCGTCACTAGTGAAGCTTATACAATAAGAATCGTTAAAAATTTGAAAATTTTTTATTGTCTCAATCGATAGAGTATACTTTTCTGTATGTATTTCCAAATTTTCAGATATAAATTTCAATTATTAGCGTCAATATTTTTTTTTCTGTGGTTATGCATTGACAAGGCAAGAGAAAGGGGCATGGTATAACCTCACAGTACCTCCATGTCCAAAAATTAGTTATTGTGGCATGAAAGTATTCAAAATCGCTGTGTGTGAAGCAGTGTTCACCTTCGATGATGGAGACAATAGTAAGATTGCAATACTCAATGAATTAGGTGTGAAAATACAATATTTCACAAAAAAATTAAGTTCTCGCTATACCTAACGGTTTAAATCAGCAGACATAAGGGCACGAGAATCGACATTGGAGGCCTGAAGGACTAGGAGAAGATTAAGAATGGTAGAACACACTCAGCATGTTGACAAGGAGGGTGTAACATATGCAGGAGGTTCTTGTAGCGCAGGATGTAAGTACAAGCATGTCCCAATTTTAGACCCATTGTCCCGATAATTACATTTTTCGATACATTATATATGAAATTGAAGCTAAAATCATGTAGAATAAGTGTGCAAAATTTAAAGAGAATACATTAAGTTGTAGTGAAGTTATTTAATATTTTGTAAAAAGTGCAACCGCTACTGTACGAAACCTCTTAACATTAAGAATGGAGAAAATTTATTCAGTCATACCAAAAAGGAGACTCTGTCTCACAGTTTAGTACTGTCCAAGAGACTTGCCCATCAGCAGACATGTATGAAGACTCTCACCTTCAGGTATGGGAACACAAGTTTGAATTACTAACACTTTTGGACCTCCCTAATAATAATAGGCCTATGTTTGTACATGGTTATTGCACCTTTTTAAAGGATGCTATCTTAAATATTACAATGACAAAAAAAAAAAATAATCTTGATGGAATGACTTACAAAAGATGTAATAATCCCAAGAAAACTAGTAAAATTGTCGAGCGAAGGAAAAATAAATTTAACTTAGAATTTGCTTAGTTCTATTATTATTTTCAGCGTAGAAAAATTGTTCGGCACATAATGTCTTCTTCTACTTATAGATGAAAATTTTAAATTAGAGAATATAATAGTGAAAGATATTGAAGTATTTAACGCTTGCAAGGGTATCAAAATTGTTAGGGGAGAGTCGGGTAGTATCGGACAGTGCGTTTCTTTCATCTACCACACAATGATAGTACCTGATTGACATGGTTACGTTTATGTGATGTCGCATAGAGAAACGTAACTATGTCATTCAGGTACTACCATATGGTGGTAGATGAAAGAAACGCACTGTCCGATACTACCTGACTCTCCCCTACTGCTTACAAAACCATCTCTTATATTGCTACCTATATGCTTCAATGGGCCATTTTCCACCCTATTTAAGATGTGGTAAATCCATTCTCATTTACAAGAATGGTAGCGCAAGTTCGTGTCCAGTCCTGGAGCGTTTATCGTACTGAATTGGAATTTAAATTTAACTAATCCTGCTCACTGTCCTGAGGTGAATGATACTCCTCGTTTCAAATAAGATGTCACATTGCAAACTTCTGTTTCAAAAACAACCTCACACTTTGCCAAAAATACTTTGAATTGTATTCTAATCATTATGCACCCACCTTACAAAAACTGAAGTAATTGTCATACAAGTAAAAAAACTTAATTTAGAGAACAGCAATCTTGGAGGTCAATACAATTAATTAATAGACACTGAATATGAAATATGAGATGAACCTTTTTTTTCTGTGGAGAAGAGGCTCGAAGGCTTACATTACATCCTGAGGCTTATTGTGCTTACCACTCCTGTTCTGTAAATGACTTTGTTGCTGAATGGCCATGCTCTTGTAGGTATACAGCATGCTGCACCGTGAACTTAACCCATGTAATGATGATGATGATGACATATGAATTAATTATGCCAAAATGAATACAAGGTCCAACTGCGAAAGTTACCCAGCAATTTTGCTTCATTTTGTTGAGGGAAAACCTTGGAAAAACCCCAACCAGGATTTGGGCCCACCCATTTCACAGTCAGACATTACCCACAGCAGTGGATTATGGGATGAACTTACTAAATTATATTATATTATGAATGGGAGGCATGGAAAAAATTGATGGACTAACCTAGTCCCTATGACCTGCATTTACACAAAATTAATTTAATGAAGACAGGTTTGAATAATTTCAAGGAAAAATTGTTCCGGGACCGGGTCGATCCTGGGACCCTTCGCTTAGCACACGAATGCTCTACCGACTGACGGTGTCGTGTATAGTTCCTGGGGTAGCTCAGTCGGTAAGCGCTAAGCGAAGGTCCCGGGATCGATACCTGGCCCCGGAACAATTTTTCCTTGAAATTATTCAAACCTGCTTTACAGGGAGCTACTACCTGAAAGCCAGATTTGGTTAATGAAGACAGTTTATACAAACTAAAACCGTGTAAAGACACACATGTTAGGTAAACATACTTGGATAGCTTACCAACAATCATATATATGTCCAACACAGAAGCCAAATTGGTCATCAAAGGGTAAGCCTAGCTTAATGGCAAATAATCGCTTCAGAAACACAGTATTGCAAACAACAGAACAACCTTCTTGTAATCTAGCAAGAATTAGATCAGTACTGACTATTGTAGTTAATTGTATTAATTTAGGTATATCTAATGGACACAGGAAGTGAAAGTTTAAGTAATTATTTGTGAAAATGCTTTTTAACATCTTAGTTTAAGTTAATTTTGTCAAAATATAACCTTAATCATTCACTGCATTGTAGCGATACAATAGCCATAATTTACAAAGGCAAAATATTAGCAACATAATTTCTCATTTCAATTCCGTTTCTGTCATTTCTGTTGCCATCATCGTCATCATCCTCAGCATAATTTTCTCCTTCATGTTCCTGTTCATGTCCATGGTCATTTTCATGATCAGGATCCTGAAGATGAAAATCATCAGTTAGTGCCATATTGTGAAGCACACAACAGGCTCTAATAAAGTGAACTACATCTGGTATACTTCTTAATTTTATATGGTACAGTTGCCTAAACTTCTGTTTCAAGAGACCAAAACAATGTTCGACTACATATCTGGATTTGGATAATTTTGTATTGAAATTTCTCTGTCTTCTAGTTAATTGTCCTCTGTCTGCAAAAGGTGTCAGTAGATTCCTTAAGCATGGGTAGCCGCTGTCTCCCAAAATGTAATGATCCTGACATTTTTCTTGTAGGGTGTTTGCCAGTGGTGATACTCTGAAGACCCTACTGTCGTGGACAGACCCAGGAAAACCTACGAATATGTCCCTGATTCTTCTCTGATGGTCACATACAACTTGCAGTTGTATAGAATGGAAATGTTTCCTATTTAAATAAGAATCCGGGTCATTGGAGGGCTTGTCAATTTTGATATGGCTCCCATCAATAACACCAATAACTCCAGGAAAACCATTCTCTCTGAAGTTCCTTTCTATTTCATTTTTTTCTGCTGGAGTGGGCCAAGAAATTATATGTTGTGACAGGTTGCTTAGAAAATACGTAATTTTCCTGATAATTTTGAAGAGACTGCTTATAGAGATATCGAATCGATCAGCAACATCTCTGAATGAAGATGTCTGATGACCAGCAAACCACAAAAAATATAATAATTTGCTGGAATGAGCCCAACTTTCCATGCCGTCCTGATTGGTAATGAAAATATTGTGATATTTCAAATTGTTGTGAGACACTCTCTGCTACATGGCGACTTACACGAAAATGCTCAACAAATTCGCTGTCATTGTACCTAGGTATAGTATGTTCAAAATAATTTTCATTTTTAGGCCTGTCTCTTTCCTCAAATAATTCCAGCAGACCTAACTCATCCCCACTGGATATATATTCCATATCGTTGTCACTAGAAGTGCTTGAATGGGACATCTGAAATAACAATTATAGGCCTAAATTAACTTCTCTTTAAAAACACTTCCGGAACATAATTTTATTACAATTAATCTGTATCAAGAGTATACTCATCATAATCACAAATTGTGGGTGTTGTTTTAAAAATGAACTAAAATAGAAACATTAACTTCGCCTATGATATATATTTTATAAATTAAATATAAACAGCTTTACATTACGTATCCAGACAATTAAATGTTACAGTTATTGAATAAAAAATAATAGTACGCTTATAAATTATGCTGTAAAGTTTTAAAATAATACGGACGCTTATATATAGTATTACCTTCCTGAAAAATGGCAATTATACGAAACAACAGTACTAAAATACAATTTATTATTTATTTAGGGCATGTTCGTATAGGTTATGTATTCGTATAGGTTATGTTGTAAATAACATGAAGAAAACCAACGAGCTTTGTAGAAAACAATGGCAAAACTATCTTGATGCGCATGCGTCATCTATGATTTGAGATTAGTTTGCACTTGATTCGCAAATCAATTCTGCCTGTTAGGAATCGATTTGAAATCAGTCTGATGTGCTGTACGAACGTGTGACTATTAGTCAGAAACAGTTTGAGTTTGAAGTTTGCGCTGTGCGAACAGCAAAATCCATGTGCGCATGACCGGAATCGTTCAAACCAGTTTGGAACTGCTGTGCGAACAAACCCGACCACGCAGGGACTGTGACTGAGTCACCGGCTGATCGAGTGAGTGACCCAGTTACTCAGTGACTCAATCAGTGGCCGATCGAGTGAATGAATGAATCAGTGACTAAGCGAGAGAAGCATTGACCGATGGAATCATTCACTTAGTTACTTAGAACTAACAAGATCAGTCGCTGACCGATTGAATGATTCAGTGAATGACACAGTGAATCAGTGACCTAGTTACTCAGTGACTGAGAGAGTGAATGAATCAGTGACTGACCGAGTGAATCCCTGACCTAGTTACTCAGGACTAACTGAATCAATGACTGGCCGAGTGAATGAATCAGTGATTGAACGAGTGAATCCGTGACCTAGTTACTCAGGACTAACTGAATCAATGACTGGCCGAGTGAATGAATCAGTGATTGAACGAGTGAATCCGTGACCTAGTTACTCAGGACTAACTGAATCAATGAGTGGCCGAGTGAATGAATCAGTGATTGAGCGAGAGAATCAGTGACTGAACGAGTGAATCCGTGACCTAGTTACTCAGGGCTAACTGAATCAATGACTGGCCTAGTGAATGAATCAGTGATTGAGCGAGAGAATCAGTGACTGAACGAGTGAATCCGTGACCTAGTTACTCAGGACTAACTGAATCAATGACTGGCCGAGTGAATGAATCAGTGATTGAACGAGTGAATCCGTGACCTAGTTACTCAGGGCTAACTGAATCAATGACTGGCCTAGTGAATGAATCAGTGATTGAGCGAGAGAATCAGTGACTGAACGAGTGAATCCGTGACCTAGTTACTCAGGACTAACTGAATCAATGACTGGCCGAGTGAATGAATCAGTGATTGAACGAGTGAATCCGTGACCTAGTTACTCAGGGCTAACTGAATCAATGACTGGCCTAGTGAATGAATCAGTGATTGAGCGAGAGAATCAGTGACTGAACGAGTGAATCCGTCACCTAGTTACTCAGGACTAACTGAATCATGACTGGCCTAGTGAATGAATCAGTGATTGAGCGAGAGAATCAGTGACTGAACGAGTGAATCCGTGACCTAGTTACTCAGGACTGAATCAATGACTGGCCTAGTGAATGATTCAGTGATTGAGCGAGAGAATCAGTGACTGAACGAGTGGATCCGTGACCTAGTTACTCAGGGCTAACTGAATCAATGACTGGCCTAGTGAATGAATCAGTGATTGAGCGAGAGAATCAGTGACTGAACGAGTGAATCCGTGACCTAGTTACTCAGGACTAACTGAATCAATGACTGGCCGAGTGAATGAATCAGTGATTGAACGAGTGAATCCGTGACCTAGTTACTCAGGACTAACTGAATCATGACTGGCCTAGTGAATGAATCAGTGATTGAGCGAGAGAATCAGTGACTGAACGAGTGGATCCGTGACCTAGTTACTCAGGGCTAACTGAATCAATGACTGGCCTAGTGAATGAATCAGTGATTGAGCGAGAGAATCAGTGACTGAACGAGTGAATCCGTGACCTAGTTACTCAGGACTAACTGAATCAATGACTGGCCGAGTGAATGAATCAGTGATTGAACGAGTGAATCCGTGACCTAGTTACTCAGGACTAACTGAATCATGACTGGCCTAGTGAATGAATCAGTGATTGAGCGAGAGAATCAGTGACTGAACGAGTGAATCCGTGACCTAGTTACTCAGGACTAACTGAATCAATGAGTGGCCGAGTGAATGAATCAGTGATTGAACGAGTGAATCCGTGACCTAGTTACTCAGAGCTAACTGAATCAATGACTGGCCTAGTGAATGAATCAGTGATTGAGCGAGAGAATCAGTGACTGAACGAGTGAATCCGTCACCTAGTTACTCAGGACTAACTGAATCATGACTGGCCTAGTGAATGAATCAGTGATTGAGCGAGAGAATCAGTGACTGAACGAGTGAATCCGTGACCTAGTTACTCAGGACTGAATCAATGACTGGCCTAGTGAATGATTCAGTGATTGAGCGAGAGAATCAGTGACTGAACGAGTGGATCCGTGACCTAGTTACTCAGGACTAACTGAATCAATGACTGGCTGAGTGAATGAATCAGTGATTGAGCGAGAGAATCAGTGGCTGAACGAGTGAATCTAGTCAATTCAGTGCCTGACAGAGTGAATTAAGGAATGAATGGTTGAATTAAGATAAACTCATTAATTTTAGTGAATTAAATTTTCAAGTTAAAATGTTAAATTTTTTGACTGCTCTAGTGATGACTTCGTATGTGACAGAGCAAATCTTGACTACCGAATAACCGAGTGACTGTGTCAGACTCATGATGAAGTGCAGGCATTCCCTGTTGCAGAGTCTCTTGAAATATCACGGTGCTTGCGCAATGAAGCCTGCAGACAACAGTGCAGTTCCTATCAGTAATGCGCCAGATTTTTTAAACTGGTGAGGATTTCAAGGTGGTGGAAACTTTATTTTTATAAAGTATTTTAAAATAAACCTTTAATAAAATGTTAATTTTTACCACATTTCCACTGGTGTATACCTCCTGCATTGTACAGCACATTGAAATACAGTATGCGCCAAAAGAAACAGTACTAAAATTATTGCTCATGTCATGTCCACGTTTCCCTAGCAACGAAGTATTTATTTATTGTATACAATAGTTTGACATATTGTGAATTCAGTGCTGTGTTGATTTCTGGAATTATGGTTCTCACAACAGAGGAGAAGGTGTTTATCGTCCAGCAGAGCTACCCTCTAGCAGGAGGCCTTTGCCCTTCAAGGGACACATTAGGCTATTATTATTATTATTATTATTATTATTATTATTATTATTATTATTATTATTATTTCCGGTCATACGGAATACTGAAATTACAAACATCCTCCTCATCTCAACGTCGTCGGGTTGTCTGTCTGCACACTGCATCAACTCGCTCCTCAGAGGCGCAGAGGTTTGAGTACTGGTGAGGCCAAATGGTGATCCTGGAGTGATGTGCAGTAGGCTGAGTGACATCCCCGCCCTGCAGCCTTCAAGGCTTGGCCGCGGTTCAAGTTGCCCGCATACAACTGGTGGACCAGGTGCGGCGAAGCGAAGGATGCTGGAGTGAGTTGAGGCATTTCTGTCCAGTTCGGAACCGCAATCCTGCGAGGTGCCTCCGCTACACCTGCTCGTCCCCTCCACAGGAGACCGGGTGTCTGTTGTGCAGACCACGTGACCGAGGACGGATACTGAATAATAATAATAATAATAATAATAATAATAATAATAATAATAATAATAATAATAATAATAATAATAAGTATATGATTATGTGTCGTGACGGGAATATTGCACGAAATGGAAATATAAAAATTGGAAATTTATCCTTTGAAGAGGTGGAACAGTAACAAATATAAATGACACTCGGGAGGAAATTAAACACAGAATAAATATGGGAAATGCCTGTTATTATTCGGTTGAGAAGCTTTTGTCATCCAGTCTGCTGTCAAAAAATCTGAAAGTTAGAATTTATAAAACAGTTATATTACCGGTTGTTCTTTATGGTTGTGAAACTTGGACTCTCACTTTGAGAGAGGAACATAGGTTAAGGGTGTTTGAGAATAAGGTGCTTAGGAAAATATTTGGGGCTAAGAGGGATGAAGTTACAGGAGAATGAAGAAAGTTACACAACACAGAACTGCACGCATTGTATTCTTCACCTGACATAATTAGGAACATTAAATCCAGACGTTTGAGATGGGCAGGGCATGCAGCACGTATGGGCGAATCCAGAAATGCATATAGAGTGTTAGTTGGGAGGCCGGAGGGAAAAAGACCTTTGGGTACGCCGAGACGTAGATGGGAAGATAATATTAAAATGGATTTGAGGTAGGTGAGATATGATGGTAGAGACTGGATTAATCTTGCTCAGGATAGGGACCGATGGCGGGCTTATGTGAGGGCGGCAATGAACCTCCGGGTTCTCTAAAAGCCATAAATATGTCAGGAATAAAGCGTTTTGCTCAAGTCTGGTACATTGTTTTGTTTGTTACCGGTTTGATATTTCTAGTTCATTTTATGTAAGAATACCCTTCCACTAAATTCCCTAGTATTTTCAGAACCGCTCTCCAGAACAATGCAGAAAATAGAAAATATTCAAAAATGTTCGATTTTATATTTACTTCGCAACAACGTCATCTTATGGAATACAATGTAATATTGTCCATTTTTGATTTCTTAAATTTCAAAGATCGAAGTTAAAACCTCCTGAATTTTCACTTTTCAAATAAAGGGCACCCTTCCACACCCCCACTGTTGATATTCCTGACATTACGACAATTCGGCGATCTCGCTGTCTGCACCCAAAGCATGCCTCAGAGATCGCGGCCTTGGAAAGTTCTACGTATGGGAATATCAGTGTTCTTCATAACAACAGATAATAGCAAGGCATCACTAGATAGCGCTATTAATGAAACAGCGCTGTGCGTGGTCTGGAGGCTACGCCCCCCCCTGCCCCCACTGCATTCGCAGCAGCTCCCCCCGTCCTTGCTGGCTGTTGGATCAGATTCGCGGGTTCGGACGATGCATATAAAGGTCGATAAAGTCCCTCCGGGAGGGAAGTACAGATTGGGTCCCATGTCGTAGATTTGCGGCACTTAAAACATTCTGTTGCTGATACAGGGCTCGAGGCAACATTTGCCGGCTATTTCTCGTCCACGCTTAATTTCGTTAAATAAAACACTTCTGCTGCTAGTTACACTAATGCGTGCACTATTTTAGTACATTATGCAACGAGCCTATAATGGTAGTAATTAAGACGCGAGTATGTTTATGAAACGAGCGCAAGCGAGTTTCATAATTTTCATACGAGCGTCTTAATTACCATTATAGGCAAGTTTCATACGACTTTTTATGCTGGACCATATTTCTAACTTGAAATTATTCATAAGTATTCATGTTATTCTTATCTGACTGGAGAGCGGAACTGACCTTGTGCAATATTTCGTAAATTGTGAGATGAGCGCAGACGCGAAAGTATTGATTTCTTCCGAGACACAAATGTCATTGACCTTGATATAATCTAGAGAGTAAAATAAACATTAATCTTGATATAACCTTGAAATTGGTTTAGACATTGAAGAACTAGATGACAAATTGAATTTATTTGAATATTATTTACAATTATAGTAACAGAATATAACCTTCTACGACAGTATTGGATTTCCAGCCTCCGTGACGTTTCGCTAGTTGTCTTTCGATTGCATATCCGAGAGTAATCGATACTTGCGCGTTCATATTGCTACAATGGTGTTTTCTGATTGGTGGAACACCTGAACTTTAATGAATAGGTGTACTTTAATGAGGTCTATTAAAGGGCTACTACCAGGTGTATAATTACTACATTTCGGCATGGTCGAGCATAAAATATTTAAACAGTCTCAGGATTATATAAAATACTTACTGGAGGAATTTAACGTAACGTAACAGAGTAAACACACTTCAGCTTGAGAGCCATGTAGCAGAATGGTAGCCACGAAGCCGTTTGAGTTGCAAACATTACTGCCTAGTAGAAAGCTTCATCTTCATATTGCAATGCAAGTGTGAACTTCCCTTTGCTACATTATTTAGCTTATCAGAAGGGCGCGGATTTTGATGACCTAAAAACCCTAAAAATGACCTATAAAATTACTAAAAATATGTTAGAAAATTACCTAAAATACTGAAGAAATTACCAAAAATAAACAGTTCCATTCATAAGCAATAAAAATCTTACCTTAAATTGACAGCTCTCCTCTCCATTGCAATAGATGACAGTGTACAGTACATCCGAAGATTCTGGAATGTGAACGACCGGCGGACATTAGTGACTTCAGAGGAGCTTTGTTTGGACGGCAGAGCGTACAACAACTCAGCCAAAAGCTTCATCTTCTGTACAATTTCTCTTCTTCTTTTTGACATCACTTACTACCCATAGTATCGAGAAAATTCTTTCAGATTCCGCATTTCAATGTGATAATGTCAGTACTAATATTACGAGATTTCCTACATTGGAAAATTTAGTTCGTCATTGAAGTCTTTAGCGAAATCACCCTAAAATTTAAAAAATCAACAAAAACTGACCAAAAATGACCTAAAAGATTAAGGCCCAATTGTATAAAACTGCCTGACTAAAGATCAACTTTGGTCGAAGATCGGAACGTGAACCGAGTTCAGACACTTCTTCTATTGTATTAAACTTTTCTGCGATCAAATTATCTAGGTTCAAATGCAATCTAAGTTCACGCGAAAAGGATTTGGCAACATCGCATAAACAGGTGAAGTATGTGATGCGCGGGCCACGTTGTACAGGTTTGTTCAGTGTTGCCAATCTAGTGACTTTAACTCTTTTTCAACGACAATTTCTTTTAACTTTTATATTGCTTAAATAGGGATTTAGTGACCTTTTTAGCACCCCATAGTGACAAAATTTAATCTTTCTTTGTTAATAATGAGAAATCTATCTACTTTCCAACTACTTTTTGGCGACTTTCCGTACACTCTGTTGGGGACACTGGTTTGTTTTATGCATTGTAAATAATGGCCGACAATAAGAAGAAGGTTGACCGTTCTCCAAGTTGTTATCATGTTATAGTGTTTGATACTGCTAAACATAATAAAGCTTTATAAAACGACAATTTTCGTTTAGTAATACAGTTAATTGAAAATTTATGAATGTACCTATCATATCCATTAATAATTAATGGTTGTTATAAACATAATATAATTATAGGTTATGTTATTCGATACTGCTGAACACGATAGAGCCTTATAAAATATAAGAATGTTTGTGTATTAAGGCAAGAAATTGAAGAAAAAATATATAAATGTACCTATCAATTCTATTAATATTAATAATAATGGTTATTATTTTTGCACAATCTGTCACTCGTATACTTCAAACAGAAAATAAATAACTGAACTTGGATCATCTAACTTAATCGGAGAAATTTCTTCAGTCAAGTTGACTTTAGTTTAAGACAAATTAATCTCAGATTGGACTTTATACAACACAGAATTCCAAGTTCAGCTAGAACGAGGATCAATTTAACCTCTGATCTAAGATTAAATGGTTTATACAATCGGCCCTAAAACAGCGAAAAATGACCAAAATTGATGTATAGGCCTAAACTATACATTTCCATAACCAGCAATCAGGATTCATATATTTACGGACGTCGCAACGGATGGAAAGAAAAAAAAAGATGACATGTCATCAAAATCCGCGCCCTGGCTATCAGGCTTGCCTTCTAACTCCAGGCTGCAATGAGACAAACAAGGCGAAGGTAAAAGGGTAAGATAAAGAAATAGGAAGGGATTAGGAGAGCGAAGGAAGAATAGAAGAGAATGGAGAAAGAGAGGATGAGAAGGAAGAGCTAGGAGAAGAACGTCTCGTGTCCGGCCGGATATTAAGGTGGACTGGATGTTTTTGTAGCAACTCAGCCTTGAGGTGACCACGAACCAAGACCTTGGCCAGCGGCGAGTCACGCTACAGTTCAGCTTCCCACACCGGCACGGTGATTCATCCAGATATTGGCAACGCATTTCCAAATTGTGGCAGCTTCGTTTGGTTCACGATTTGAAAACGTCGTGAAGGCAAAATACATAATGAGCACTTTGTCCAAATTTAAGAAGGAAATGTACGGAGCTAGACACGTGCATCCTTGGTCACAAAAATTGACTGATCTTCTGCAACCGTGAATTTTTCTAAGTCCACTTCGGGCAGCGCCTGGTTCACACGACTAGGGAAAGGATGTTTAATTTGCACGTAATTTAGCCCTTGAATATATCTTCGTTATGGATTATTTGTAACACTTGATCTATAAACAGGCAAAAAAGAAATAGAAGTAAAAACAGAGCGGAGTCTTTTTACAAGAAATTCCTTCACGTGTAAACCTAAGTTCTCACGGAATCAACCGAAGTCTTCCGAAAGCGTATGGCAGCTGGTCTCTTTTTTTTTTTTTTTTTTTTCTAAACTGTACAGACCTAGACATGTACAGGGACATCATTTTATTTTTACTTAAATTTTTATTGTATCTGAGGTTTTGAATGTACTTCTCCCACCCTCTACTAGTAAATTTCAAACCGTTCTCCACACAGAACCAAGGCCGCGTATGCAGTACTGAGTTAGTGAGTATAGTACGTTCCAGAAATATGTTCGCGTTTTCCAGTGACGAAAGAGTTTTCAATATTGAATCATATTTTCGCACAGGTATTGTCGTCCGTTTCCCTACGTCGTATCCCGGTTTCCCCTACCTGCTTCTGCTCGCCCCTCTGTAAAGTCTAGTAGCTGGGCTCTCTCAGCTCTTTTCTGGAAACATTAATTTCTGTTAGGAATTGGACGTCTACGTAATATTATACAACTGTTTAAAATAACTTAAATAGAAGGGCCTCGTTAAGTAATTAACTGTCACGTGATTCCCCCCCCCCTTTCTACGACCCTGCGACAAAATTACTTGAACGGACAGTAGATAGCATGTCTGAGTAATTTTATCTTTTCGGATCGGGCAGAAGTGAAGATTGAATTTACAGTACGTAAGGTACTCTTTTATAGAGTAGGTATAAAATTATTTCAACATGAGTTACTAGTACGAAGGACAAAACTGGTAATTGGAATTAGGTACAATAGTGCGATAATATGCACATTAGAACTGAAGCCTGTATCGAAATGAACGGCCACCATTTTCAAAAATGTGTTTAAATATCCATATTACGATTATTTTTCAATTTAACTTCATTCTCTATATTGTACGGTAATGTGCTGTAGACAGTATAATATACACTGCATAATGAATACGTCCACATGGACAGCTCAGTTCGTGAGTAAAAACACTCATTGTTAATACTGTACTGTATTTTGATTAAACAAAAGCCTGATGAAAATGATCAAACTCAAAATTGCGATATTTCCTAGTTTACATAAGTGGATGAACTACTTTTCTTCCCTCCTATACCTAGTAAAGTGATTTGTTTGTATTTTACGCCAGTATCATCGAACTCCAGTCTTGGAAGGGGGAGCAGCGGTGTTTCTAGACCTTTAATCCAAAGATATAACCAGGTTAATAATAAAAATGTTAGTAAAAAATAAAATGATGTCCCTGTACATCCTGATTGTAACAAATGTACGGAGTTAGACATGCACGGCCTTGTAATACAACTGTACAGAAGTATACAAATTGTGTACTGTACGAAGTATGGGAGAAATCAGGCTACTGTGAAGGGTTGTGGTACAACTCTACCTGGAGCAGGGTTCAATTTACATTAGAAAAAGAACTGCGGGGGAGTGCAGGGTGGAAGATGCCGGCTGTGATGCATTGTGCAGCCCCTCTGTGGGACGTGAGGGGATTTGAATTTGTTCAAAGCCTTGCTTTACGGAACCCATTCATGTCCGAAACGTCTCAAAAGCATGGATGAAATTGGTGCGTCACCCAAAGCAAGTGTTTATTCTGCTGTATAGGGAACGTTTCTCACGGAGGAACGACAAAGAAAGCCATGGAACTTATAAAAGAGTATTGCTCTATGATTCAGAGTTCTGAGTGTTTAGTGTAGTAGTAATAATAATAATAATAATAATAATAATAATAATAATAATAATAATAATAAACTTGTTTATCCGTACGGACTTAGTAGTAGTAGTAGTAGTAGTAGTAGTAGTAGTAGTAGTAGTAGTAGTAGTAGTAGTAGCAGCAGCAGCAGCAGCAGCAGCAGCAGCAGCTACCTTCACTCATTGTTCCCCAGTAACGTTTCGTTTGTGATTATTCAATGCATTGTGTTTTTTAATACAGAATAATTTCCTTAGATTTCTGCGTCCCGTTACAATAGGGGCTATGTACAATCCAATACAGAATTTCTTGTACGTGCAGGATGTATTTGACTGGCAATTCTTGCTTTATTTATTTATTTATTTATTTATTTATTTATTTATTTATTTATTTATTTATTTATTCATTCATTCATTCAATGATTTATTTATTTATTTATTTATTTATTTATTCATTCAATGATTCATTCATTCATTCAATGATTCATTCATTCATTCATTCAATGATTTATTTATTTATTTATTTATTTATTTATTTATTTATTTATTTATTTATTTATTTATTTATTTATTTATTTATAAAATGCCAGTACTTTTCCTTTTAAATTCATTTTGTCATATATTTTTAGCTTTAAAAAGAATAGCCGGTTCGCAAATCAATAAATTGGTCGTGAAGGATAGTGTCCACTCCTCCCACCAGAGACAGCTTTATTTTTCTTTAACTTGTGAGGCCGTGAAAAATCCACTGTTCACTCAGCAGCATTTGATAACTTTTAAATGTTCCGAAGCGTGTTGAACGATTCGAGACACGCCTGGAATTTTTGGGTGGGTGATGTCCATATAGAGTGAACCGTAACTATGTCATTAATTTGAGGGGGTTTTGCTCGTTTTTGCTTCCTTTTCGAGATAAAATTGTTTTATATGAAACATTTCAAGTGGTGTTTGGGGAAAGCCATTGATTTAATTCCCAACATGCTCAGCCAATTTAAGAAAGCAGTGTATTATGATAATATATGATTGAAAGATTTTTATTTTCTTCTTTAAATGTGCAGAAATTTTATCTGAACAAATTTACCGTAACACACTGCTCTCTTAAATTGACTGATCATATTGGGAATTAAATGACTTTCCCAAAACACACTATGAAGTGTTTCATATGATACAATTTTGATCTGCAAAAACTAGCAAAATTATATTACATTTTTTGCTTGAAATATATCAAAGAATAACCCCCTGAAATTAATGAAATTACTTACGGTTCACCCTAGGCTCGATGAAGTTATTTTGGGTACTTGTTTAAAATGTTACTGAAACAAAAAAGCAACTGCAGATCGGAATCAGACAGTTTTCGGGAATAGGTTTGTCTGAAGTTCTCAGCTCGTCCTTCAGATGGATTCCATGTGTTACGGAATACTGACACTCAATGCTACCCCCTATGTGTGACCGCTATAAATAACCAGGGGGAGAAATGTAGCCTTGTGCACCCCGGTTTGTCTTTTCTCTTTCCTTGTGATTGTGTCCCTTCTTTATGTTCTGATGTGACAGTTATAAAGGACATCGGAGAATCTCCTTTCGCCAGGATACATAATCCATAATTTGTTCATATTTACACGCTCGTATGCTTTTTGAGTTCTAAGAAGTAAGTTATTCTTCTTACTTTTCATTGAATTCATTTTACTTAAAAAGATTCTTTATTGTTAATTCTCTAGCAATTATTAGTGATTTCTGGTTGTGCTGATGACGTTACTTGTCAGCAATGCGACATTGAAACGTGCGTTCAGGTTTCGTTCAGGTTTCGATGTATTGTACAGGGACATCATTTTATTTTTACTTCAATTTTTATTGTACCTGAGTTTTTGAATGTACTTCACTCCCATCCCCTCTACTAGTGAACTTCCAACTGTTCTCCTCACAGAACCAAGCGTATACAGTCAAAGTCGCCTTAAGGTCGTAGTAAACACAAACAGTATTGAGTTAGTGAGTATAGTACGTTCCAGAAATATGTTCCCATTTTCCAGTGACGAAAGTGCTTTCAATATTGAATCATATTTTCGCACAGGTACTGTCGTCCGTTTGCCTACGTCGCATCCCGATTTCCCTCACCCGGAACTGTTTAAAATAACTTAAATAAAAGTAATTAACTGTCACGTGATTTCCTCCCATTATTTGACCCTACGACATAACCACTTGGACGGATAGTAGATAGTATGTCTGAATAATTTTATCTTTTCGGGTCGGGCAGAGGTGAAGATTGAATTTACAGTACGTAAGGTACTCTTTTATATAATAGGTATAGAATTATTTCAACATGAGTTACTAGTACGAAGAACGAAACTGGTAATTGGGATTAGATGCAATAATCTATAGTGCTATAATATACACAAAAGAACTGAAGCCTGTATCGAAATAAACGGCCAGCATTTTAAAAAATGTGTTTAAATATCCATATTATGATTATTTTTCAATTTAACTTCATTCTCTACAGTGTACGCTAATGTGCTGTAGACAGTATAATATACATTGCATAATGAATACGTTCGCATGGATAACTCAGTTCGTGTGTTTAAACACTAATTGTTAATACTGTACTGTATTTTGATTAAATAAAAACCTAATGAAAATTATCAAATACAAAATCGCGATATTTCCTAGTTTACGTAAATGGATGAACTACTTTTCTTCCCTCCTATACTTAGTAAAGTGATTTGTTTGTATTTTATGCCAGTTTCATCGAACTTCAATCGTGGAATGGGGTAGCAAACGGTGTTTCTGGCTCTGAACCATTAATCCAAAGGTATAGCCAGGTTAAAATTAAAAATGTTAGTAAAAATAAAATGATGTCCCTGTACTTCATTTGAGGACTATAGACGTCAAGGAAAATTCTCCGAGAGCCGATCGATCCCGGAAATCGAACCCTAGATATCCACACCTGGAGGTCCATATGACCACGGAGGCTGTCTTAAGGGTAAATTAATATTCCCGAAGGTGAATTAGACTAACCTGAGCAGTTGATACGGCTGGAATGTCCTTAGGCAGGTGCAGAGGCGTGGGAAGCCAGAGCACCCACCTCTATTATTTCGCTACAGCGAGCGGATGCGTCTGAAAGAAGAAGCCCTCCGCTTTTTACTATCCTCTTAGCTGGGGGAGTCTATAGAAATGGTAGCGGTTTTATGAAATTGATTCTTTGGCCGACTCCATTGTGTAATCGGAGAGCCTCCGGCTGCTGGCCAGGAATGTCACGCAAGCTTCTGTGAAACGTGATACAAGCGTGTTCACGTGTATCAGCTTATCGTGATGTGCAGGCCTGCTGAAGTATTTGCCTCCCCTGCGTCATGTTGGCATTTATACTTAACACTACGCGCCTGCCTATATTTTACTGTGCCTATCCACTATCCACGCCTATACAAATATTTTCTTACCTACCTACGTATCTATACATACAGACGTGGACAAATTATTAGCAAAATTGAAGATTTTTATTATAGACTATATTTTTACAAAATATGATTCTTCAATTTAGACTACAGTTGACATTTTTGTGTATTTCCAAATTATTAGCAAAATTGAAGATTTATATTGTATATTTTTCAAAATTTAACTCCTCAATTTGGACTACATTTGATATTTTTGCATATTTAGAAATTATTAGCAAAACTGAAGGTTTTTATTGTATACTTTTAAACAATTCGATTCTTCAATTTGGACTACAGTTGACATTTTGGATATTTCCAAATTATTAGCAAAACTGAAGATTTTTATTATATATTTTTACAAAACTTGACTCTTCAATTTAAATTACATACAGTTGACATTTTGGATATTTCCAAATTATTAGCAAAACTGAAGATTTTTATTATATATTTTTACAAAACTTGACTCTTCAATTTAAATTACATACAGTTGACATTTTGGATATTTCCAAATTATTAGCAAAACTGAAGATTTTTATTATATATTTTTACAAAACTTGACTTTTCAATTTAAATTACATACAGTTGACATTTTGGATATTTCCAAATTATTAGCAAAACTGAAGATTTTTATTATATATTTTTACAAAACTTGACTCTTCAATTTAAATTACATACAGTTGACATTTTGGATATTTCCAAATTATTAGCAAAACTGAAGATTTTTATTATATATTTTTTACAAAACTTGACTCTTCAATTTAAATTACATACAGTTGACATTTTTGCATATTTCTGTCTACTGTAATGAAGGGAATATCCAAAATTGCCAACTGTAGTCTAAATTGAAAAGTCAAATTTTGTAAACAGAATTATCATAAAAATCGTCAATTTTGTTAATAATTTGTCCACGTCTGTAGTTATAGCCCGGGTCTTCTTACTTACCCCCAGAGTGAAACCTGATCGTTTTCTCCCTCTTACTACATGTCCTAGTGTTTTTCTAGTTGCCATGTTGAATTTTCTTTCGCCAACTTTTTTTTCGAATTTCAGTGCTGATAAATACAACTTATTTTCTGTTATGTTGGCAGCATCGTTTGTTTTTGAATTAATAAATAAACGTTATACCATTTTGAATCTTTCGTACACTACTTTTAACACTTGAATATAAGTAATTGATTAACTAGCGGACTTACTCGTGTTAATTATGTAAGTCTGTGCGGCTTACAGCTGTTTCGGTGCTTCATCACACCATCCTCAGAGCCTACTAGAGCACGGCGTCATCTCGTACTTCTCTGCCTGTTCTGTGGGTGTGTTCGATTGTTTAAAAGTATTGAAATGTGGAGTCAAATATTGTGTGTGTACTGAAATTGATCTGTGTGTTGAGAATTTGATCAGGGTGTGTTTTAGTGTGTCTGTATATTTCATATTGTTCTAGTGTGTTGAGTTTTTGGGTTGTATGAGTAGGATTTCCATGTCTGTATTTATGTTATTGTATGTATGGTTAGCATTAGTTATGTGTTCGGCATATGTAGATGTATTGTGTCCTCTGGTTATTGCTTTAATGTGTTCTTTGTACCGTGTTTGGAATGATCTGCCTGTCTGTCCAATGTAGAACTTGTCGCAACTATTACATGTGAGTAATAGACAGCATCATAAGAAAGACAAAACAAAAACTTAACAAACACAAAAACACGCAAAACACAACACAAACACAAGAACACAAGAAATACATCACACTAACATATGAAAACAAAAGCACACATAAGATCGCATCTTCATTCAGGAAACAGAAATACAACATAGCACACAGAACAGAAAACACACTGCAAAGACATCTCAACACACAAACAACACAAACAAATAAATACTACCACACAGGTGTATACAAACTCACATGTTATGTATGTATGTATGTATGTATGTATGTATGTATGTATGTATGTATGTATGTATGTTTCCTCTTGTATGTACACGAAGCTGCGTCCCACAGACTCTTGTTTCTTCGGTTCGCTGCATTTGCTTGTAGTTGTAGTCTCCCAGCTCTAACCCCAAAACCAATTTAGCGTCTCGAATGCTCGACACAGACAAATGCTTCCTCGGAAATATGTCGCTCATTGTTGGCGGGTATGGAAATGGCGCATTGTTCAAAGGAAAGAGGCTACATGGACCGTGTCTGGAAATAGTTGAGGCGCCGCGGCGTTGACAACACGTTTTAAACGGCTGCAAATTAAACCGGCGGCGGCGAGGGGGTTCAACCACGTGTACGACTGTAAAGATGTCAAAGTGGGGAGAAAGAGCAGCGAGGAAGTCGAATTTGCTACGTTGTGTAGCGACCTTATTTATAACTAGTGTGGCATTTAGGACGGATCAGAGTTGTGCAGTATTGGTGGTGACAGTTGTATTGTTTACGAACTTCGTGTTCATTTTCTCTGCTCGGAGGAGTCTGCATTATATCCTCCCCAGAACCATCGACGTGCGTGCGCACATCTCAAGAACCAGTTGTGTTGAAAAAAATTGCAAGTACTGGATTGTGCAAACTATTGAAAGCATCTTTTTTCATACAGACTTCAACTTCCAGCTCATCACGTGGTTTGGAGTTCTTATGGAAGTTGCTCAAAATGTGCTGTAAGAATTTTCTCTTTGATTTCTTTGTAGTAGCATAATAAATATGGATCTAATAGGGATGAAGTTACAGGACAATGGAGAAAGTTACACAACGCAGAACTGCACGCATTGTATTCTTCACGTAACATAATTAGAAACATTAAATCCATACGTTTGAGATGGATAAGGCATGTAGCACGTATGGACGAATCCAGAAATACATATAGACTGTTAGTTGGAAGACCTGAGAGAAAAAGACCTTTGGAGAGGCCGAGACGTAGATGGGAGGATAATATTACAATGGATTTGAGGGAGGTGGAATATGACAATAAGGACTAGATTAACCTTCCAGAAGATAGGGACCGATGGCGAGCTTATGTGAGGGCGGCAATGAACCCCCGGGTTCTCTAAAAGCCATTTGCAAGTAAACAAGCAAGCATACTAAATAACGCAAAGCAGAAATTCTTAATTCGTCTTTGTTAACTTGCTACACATTGTAAGGTGCAAAGTGATGTGAAATTTTTTAGAAATGTTCTGTTAGTGGACTCTAATCGAATGATAGTCTATTTTCCGGTAGCTGAAGCCATGGATAGGGTAAGTTATAGGTACTGTATTTGGATTCGAAGGGATTTTTACATTTATCATTAAATTGTTATTTTTCTGTGCTACAATACTCGTAGAAGCAGATAATGTAACTTGTAAGTCGCAGTTTAGCCTAATCCACCAATAGTAATTCAATGTAATGTACAGAGTGTAACAGAACCCAACCGACAAACTTTGAGGAATGATAGGTCACACATAGAGGATCATTTTTGTTAAGGAACATATGCTCGATGACACATCCTTAATGAGGTATGCGTCCGAAAGTCAGATCTTGGGTAATTTTTTCACAGAAATTAAATTAAATTTTCCGTGGATATTCTGACAATTTACAACAGCTGTTAAAATTACACGCCCTGTAGAGTACCTCACTACATTTTCGACACCTTCGTAGCATTCATCATCCAAGCATGGCAGGGTTGTGTTGGATAAGACGGACTGAAGGTACCCCACACAGACAGTAACAAATTACAGCATTAAGGTAACATAAGTGATGCGAAATATGCTTCTAAAAGGATGCATAACAAATGAAGGATGCGTCATCGAGCACATGTTCCTCGACAAAAAATGATCCTCTCTGTATGATAAAATTCGTCGGTGAGGTTCTGTTACACCCTGTAGACAAAAGAAGACAATGTTTATATTTGATCTAGCTTGTGAGAAGGGAATGCTTGCATAGCTCTTCAACAGATTGATTACAACTTTTTTGCCTCTCGTAGTGTACGAATTTTCAACGTGAAAAATGTTCCTTTTTAGGAATTCCATTTAAGATCAATAATTTCGAGGGAAAAATTGTTCCGTGGCCAGGTATCGAACCCAGGACATTTGGTTTAACGTACCAACGCTCTACCCGGGAACTCTACCAGACACCGATCCAATTTTTCCCTCTATATCCACAGACCTCAAAGAGGGCTGACAACCATCAAGCAACCAACATCGAGTGCACACTAACTCTGTGTGACTTAAATTGTGGTTTTCTGTTAACGAACAGTGACGTGTATTATGCAAATCAAGTTTTCAGGTATAACTACCTGTAAAGTTGATTTGAATAATTTCGAGGGAAAAATTGTGTCGGGGCCAGGTATCGAACCCAGGACCTTTGGTTTAACGTACCAACGCTCTACCCGGGAACTGATTTCCATTTAAGATGTTTGCATTGTTGGACATGTGATTTGTTTTACTTACTCCTGCTATTATCGTGTATTTTGCGAGTTTTTTTCTGTTTTTGTAATGGAGGTGTCGTCTTATTGTAGAGTAGACACTTTCGAACCAAGGCCTCATTGCTGGACTGGGGAAGTGCAGCTGGGCCTGTGTAGACATCGATGCCCCGACCTCCGCGCTGGAATCAAGATGTTGGAATGGCGGCGCGCCTTATTCCTATCTTTACATCTTTATAACTAGAAAGCTGTCTCTTCTTTTTTCCTTTTTATTTTTTAACAGAATTAGAACTGAGGAATTCCTCAGTATTAGATGGCGCCGACATTTCATTCAGATATAAACGCGAGCCCAACGGTGTGAAGGTATTCATTGGCAGCTTATACAGGAAAAATAAGAAAAGAAAGCGTCGGATCGCCTTTAAATTCAAAATAGGTGTTCGCTGTTTAACAGAGTGAACCTTCATGAGCCGCTGAGCTGTGGAACGACGCAGCAGTGTAGGAGGAATAAATAACGTAGATAAGAGCATGCAGAAAACAGCAACTTGCTGATTCGTGTGCAAATATCAAATAAGTTCCGGAATGTAGCATTGTAATGATCCTTATTACGGAGGATTCATTTTTATAGTTCAGAATGGCAACACTGTTGAAGTCCCATCTCAGCCTTATATTGTATTTCTATTAAGACTTGGTATAATTTGCCATTTTGTGTATGCTATCCTTCACTGGAATTGAAGGGGTGCGTGGCTGGCTACATGTCCAGCGGCCTTGGGTTCGATTCCCACTAGAAAATTGAACTCTTCCCCCCCCCCCTCCACAGAATGTCTGTATTAGAGATGAACAAAACTAAAGTCTCATTCACAATGGAAATTAAACATAACCGTAACATAAACACAGAAGTTTGCGGCCAGGACACCAAATTGGATCATTCACAATGATTCACATAAGCATTAACATAAATATTGCCCTTGCTGGGTAACTTTCGGTGTTGGACCCCGGACTCATTTCACCGGCATTATCACCTTCACTTCATTCAGACGCTAAATAACCTAGATGTTGATACAGCGTCGTAAAATAACCTAATAAAAAAACATTGCCGTTAGACGTTTACATGAAAGTTTGCAAACTCCAAACTTTCATGCTTATGCTTACGTGATTTGCAAACAGAACACAATCGTGGAGCGCTGAAGTATACGACAGAATATGAGGAAATGGCGTCGTTGTTATGTTTCCATGGTTACCAAGTATCTTTGCGGTTATGTTTATGTTCCCATCGTGATTGTTCTTGATTTTACCGTAACGTTTACATTTTTAAGTTAACGCTTACGTTATGTTTAATTTTCGTTGTGAATGAGCCTTTACTGCCGCTCTCGCTCGCTGTGTTCGTTTCATTTGTCTTTCGATTCTCGATTCTTCATTCTAGTGCGCTTCGAGTCTCGCTCATCATTCTCGAAATAGCATTTGGTCGGCGTGGAAAGATTTCATAACTTTGAATAACATACATCATTGAAATAAATAACATTATAAATGTTTATACATCTTGATTACACAACTTTTAACACTATATCACTTCGGAATATGTTTGATAAGACTTTCTTGTGTTAAATTCTAACGTACCTTGTTTACATGTTTTGACTTATTTATGGGTCATCCTCAGAACTGGTCGTTGTTGGTCTTGGCGCCTCTTGTTTTGTTTCCTGTGAGGGTGTGTTCGTGTGGTATAATATAGAGTCAAAGAGTGTGTGTGTTCTGAAATTGAGTTGTGTGTTGAGAATTTCGTTGGGGTGTGTTTTCGTGTGTCTGTATATTTCATATTGTTCTAGTGGGTTTAGTTTCTGACTTTTTGGTTGGATGTGTAGTATTTCCATGTCTGTGTTGATGTCTATGTGGGTGTGGTTAGCATTTGTGATGTGTTCTGCATATGTGGAGGTGTGGACATAAATGTTTAATTGAGACAACAAGACAAAACAAAACAGCATCTTAGTTATCAAAATGTTCTGGTTCTATTATACGATATTACTTAGGGTTATATAAATAGAAAAAAAAACAATTCTCAAACAAATTTGCATTTCTAAAACATCTTTTTACTTGAGATTGCACACTTGATTTCAAACATATGAAAAGAAAATTCCTAGTCTTTTAATAAGGGCCTAGTAATTAAATAAAGACTGGGGAACGGATTATTATACACTGAAAGGTAGAGATGATGTTTCAAATAGGCTACTTGATTGTTTATACACATATAACAGTTGCCAAGGTAGATAAAAGTTCAGTCAGGTATAAACAACTGTGGCGATTCAAGGCTGCTTGACTTCGGGACTTCGGGAGTGATCAGTCTCGAGTCTCGAAACGCTCACAAGCAGTCTTTACGTCAATGATGTTTAGGGTTGGAAGGGTCCGATTGTAATGGTGTCTTCATTGTTACGCTTAAAGATATAGCAAATCTTATGTAACTGAATGGAAGGAAGATGTTCAAGTAATCCCCAAAGCATTAGAGTGAACGAAATATAGAGAAGTTGAGGATTAATGTTGAAGGCGTAAGAAGAAAATCAAAGCGCCGTCTTTGATTGTATCTTTGCAGTGTTGCACCACGACGCGAAGTAATTCTAATCATTTGGCGAGTGATAGAAAAGCCGCTATTAACAAAATTGGCATCAAATCACAATGCCAAGCACTTCGCGGAATATCTGGTAACGCCGGAACCCGCTGTTACGGTAACAAGAAGCTTTTAGCAAGGAATGAGCGCGATGTAATTATGGGGCGTCTCGCGTGATGCAAATTGACACCCGCGAAGAAAATCCCGCGCCTGACACTCGCAGCGTTTCAGGCCAGAGAAAGCCGCGTCATCAAGTCGTGATAAAGAAATCGACTTCTAAATAAAGAGAGAACCAGTCCATTAACGTTACGCAACCGTAAACCTGCTCTGGCGCTCCTAGCTATTAGTCGGCCTGGGTTCGATTCCTGTCATGAACCTTTACAATAACAAAGCGAGCCATCGGCTAAGGGCTTGCCTGCCGATCCAGAGTTGTGCTCGTGCGCGGGTTCGATTCCCGCTTGTGCTGATTACCTGGTTGGGGTTTTCCGAGGTTTTCCCCAAAAAGCTGTATCGCCACACCCATTAAAAACTGGACACATGTTTATATGAACCAGAATAGTCCATACTACAGGTGAGGAGGCGAGACTTGGCATGTGGCTGTGCGATAGGGGAAAGAATGAGCTATCACAAAGAGAGTTTGTTTCATGTTGGTTAATGTTATGTGAATCTACTGACACTGAAGTTCATCTCAGACTGAAACCTATCTTTCCCCTCCATACCCGTTGGTGATATAGCGTCGACATGTGATAAGGTCACAGGACAGGTCTTGCCTCCTCTGATATACCACCCCGTAAAATATTTTCTGTTCGTTCGGAATCACCCTGTATAAAGGTCACTCGCTCGACTGTTGTGAGGATCTTGGAAGTAGTCGCTGTTGATTAAAAAAAATTGTTCTACCTGGACTGCAAGTCACTTCTGGCTATTTTTTAGAGTACGTTGCGACTTATGATTGCAGGAAGGTAACATCTTTATTAAAAATTGTGACTTTTTTTTTGCTGGGTCTGAAGTTTTATTTAATTCTGTAGATATTTCCTTATATGGAAAGTCATTTGCATAGATAGCTTTAAACTCTGAAGCTTTTGTTTCCGATTGGAGGCCTGAGAAAATCATTTTCAGACATAGGTCTACTTTGTATAACATTTCATATAGGCCTAATCAGGTGATCGTATGTAAGAAAAAATAATTAATATCCATTATGCCTGATGTTGAATAAACAGCCATTTTGTGTCGGTATTTTTTTCCATAAAAATCTTGAAATTGGTTTTGTAGCTGGCAATACTTTTTTATCTTTTATTTATTCATTCATTCATTCATTCATTTATTTATTTATTTATTTATTTATTTATTCATTCATTCATTTATTCATTAATTCATTTATTTATTTATTTATTTATTTAGTTATTCCTATAACAGGGCAAAGCCCAAATTACAATAGACAGTACAGATATTCGTTAAAAACATAGAATTGCAGATAACATGAAAAAGAGATAAAACAGATAGGCCTACAAATGCAGGATACAAGTGTAAATACAATTTAAAATGGAAAATGAGAAAAGGAAAAAATAAAAAAGAACAGACAAATAGATACTACCTAAATAAAAGACACAGATATAGATATAAATGAAAAATACAAAATAAAATAAATGAAAAATAGTTAAATATAGATATCATGGCCAAAAATGTAAAATGTAGTTATAATTGGCAAATTACAGAGTAACAAATAGCAATAGACTATTACATAAAATCAACTACCTTCAGTATATTAATAAGAAAATGTTTGTATTCCATATAAAAAATGCAGAAATCTAGATCCCGTGATCTTGTACAAGCCAGTCCTCCTGAGATAACACAGTTTGTAGTATTAACAACAAACTTGATCTGAACTCAGGACCATATTGTCAGAATGCGTGTACCACGGCCGAAACAATTCAGAGTACTTGAATGTAGAGTGACTTGCAATAGCACGTGTCCTGCAGGGATTGTGGGCTGATGTCTGATGTGAGCCGCAGGATTAGAACCTGTTGAAACACTTCCCTTCTGCTCATTGCCATCACAGCAGAGCTGTCTTGTCGGAAACATGAGGTCAGTGCAAGGAAATTTCGATTTTGAAAGCAGACCTAGTTACGAAGGTCAAAAGGAGAACTGGATAGGATCAGGATGTTACTTGTCGAATTGTTTTATATATCGATGGAACGTAATGTTGCTAAGGCTCATTCACAATGAAAATTAAACATAACGTAAGCGTTAACTTAAGAATATAAACGTTACAGTAAAATCAAGAAGTCATACCATCATTCACGATGGGAACATAAACATAACAGCAAACATACTTGGTAACCATGGAAACATAACAACGACGCCATTTCCTCATATTCTGTCGTATACTTCAGCGCTCCACGATTGTGTTCTGTTTGCAAATCATGTAAGCATAAGCATGAAAGTTTGGAGTTTGCAAACTTTCATGTTAACGTCTTACGGTAATGTTTATGTCAATGCTTATGTGAATCATTGTGAATGATCCCATTTGGTAGCCTGGGCGCAAACTTCTGTGTTTATGTTACGGTTATGTTTAATTTTCATTGTGAATGGGCCTTAACTGTTGAAAGACTGTTTGCTTCATACACATTGAAGTGATCGGAAGTTGGATCTAGTTGGACACAATTTGTTGTTGCAAGATGGTCTTCAAAGAGAGAACCGGCTCATAAATGAAGCCCTTCAGGTCCATGAAGCTCAGTGGCAGTTGCTGTAATCATCAATTACGTTCTCTCTTTACCGTCTCACACGTCACTGCAGGTAGAGGAGCGAGAATCATCAAATCACCATAATTCTCATAATTGCGGGCCTCCCTCGTCATGGGATTAGCATGGCACATGACCACCGCAGAGACATCACAGGATAAGCACAAGACAACGGACGAACACTCAATACCGTGGACGGAAGATAAATTTGTAAATACAGTACATAGTATTCCCCCTCCACTGCAGCTTTACTTCTGTTTGAGTGTTGTTAGAGAAAGTCGTATGGCCGTAAAGTTCAAATAAACCATTATTATTATTATTATTATTATTATTATTATTATTATTATTATTACTTACTTACTAGCTTTTAAGGAACCCGGAGGTTCATTGCCGCCCTCACATAAGGCCGCCATTAGTCCCTATCCTGTGCAAGATTAATCCAGTCTCTACCATCATATCCCACCTCCCTCAAATCCATTTTAATATTATCTTCCCATCTACGTCTCGGTCTTCCCAAAGGTCTTTTTCCCTCCGGTCTCCCAACTAACACTCTGTATGCATTTCTAGATTCTCCCATGCGTGCTACATGCCCTGCCCATCTCAAACGTCTGGATTTAATGTTCCTAATTATGTCAGGTGAAGAATACAGTGTGTGCAGTTCTGTGTTATGTAACTTTCTCCATTCTCCTGTAACTTCATCCGTCTTAGTCCCAAATATTTTCCTAAGCACCTTATTCTCAAACACCCTTAAAATCTGTTCCTCTTTCAAAGTGAGAGTCCAAGTTTCACAACCATAAAGAACAACCGGTAATATAACTGTTTTATAAATTCTAACTTTCAGATTTTTTGACAGCAGACTAGATGACAAAAGCTTCTCAACCGAATAATAACAGGCATTTCCCATATTTATTCTGCGTTTAATTTCCTCCCGAGTGTCATTTATATTAATTGTTACTGTTGTTCCAAGATATCTGAATTTTTCCACCTCTTCGAACGATAAATCTCCAATTTTTATAGTTCCATTTCGTGCAATATTCTGGTCACGAGACATAATCATATACTTTGTCTTTTCGGGATTCACTTCCAACCCTATCACTTTGCTTGCTTCAAGTAGAATTTCCGCGTTTTCCCTAATCGTTTGTGGATTTTCTCCTAACATATTCACGTCATCCGCATAGACAAGCAGCTGATGTAACCCGTTCAATTCCAAACCCTCTCTGTTATCCTGAACTTTCCTAATGGCATATTCTAGAGCGAAGTTAAAAAGTAAGGTGATAGTGCATTATTATTATTATTATTATTATTATTATTATTATTATTATTATTATTATTATTATATTCAATTGTCCACGCCGGGAATGGAACCTCGGACAACTTGGTCGGGAGCGCACGCTATCCACTTAACCACAACAGCGGACTGGAGTTGATTGGTGTTCATACTATAGAAAACAGAGCAGGCAAAGGACATACCGTAGGGGAAGAGAGATCTGCTTGAATCCCTGTTGACTGAAGTGCTAAATCTCGTCCTAAGAACAAACTGCATGGAAATGACGCGCATAAAGGACAAGGCCGAGCCGAGCGGCAGTGAACTGGGATACATCCGTGTGTTTAGCGTAGTCATCCCCAAATTCGAGAAGTGAATTATATTGTAACAAAGCATCGCCGGAAACAGCGTGCGTGCAAGGTCACTCGGAGCGGAGAGAAAGTCGGCAGGTCTGCAGGTGAAGGCCGCCCGCAGGCCTCGCTTATTCCGGTCATTTCAGAAGTCAATCTCTTCACGATGCCCTGCATCAGATGTGGCCTGCATCCGACTGTGAAGAACTGTGGAACCTTTAGTAAATGTTTCCATGGTTACAAGAGTAAATATCCATTTCATGCTGCAATCCAAAGATTGGAAAGAAACAAGCGACTGGCGTATAGTCTTTTTTTTTTTTTTTTTTTTTTTTTCGTTGTTGGTAACTCTATAGCATCTCAAATTTTCAAATTTATTTACAATTTACATTTGATTTGAATACATATGAATAGATACCCGAAATGAGCATAATGCTCGTGCTCGGGTACAGTCCAGTAGTCTACATGAATTTTACAGGGTTCAAATAATAATGCTGATGATAGTAATAATAATAATAATAATAATAATAATAATAATAATAATAGAATAATCGTGACAGAAATGATACAAAGATTGTAATACAAAATAATTCATTAATAATAATAATAATAATAATAATAATAATAATAATAATAATAATAATAGTGATAAAACAAAAATATTTACAATAATAAAATAAATACTAAAACGGATAAAATAAAATATAAAACCACTAGCGAGAGTTAACACAACTTAAATAAGCATATAATAACCGGAAAAAAATGCCAAACTCGAAAATCAACAGAAAAGTTCGTTGTATCGCAGACGACAGCAACCGCCGTATTGACATTGTGTTGTGTATTAATGGCAGTAGTGGGGAGCTGAAAGTCTACGTAACTGCCGTTCTCTTCGAATCTTCTCGTAAAATCATGGGAAGTTAATGCTGAAAAAACAAAATGTCTACGAGTCAAACTGTTCATTATTACCAGGATAAATACAAATAATACTGAAATATATTAATCAAGTATCTATTAGATGCTTTATGGTTGTGCTAACAGATGGAGTTACTTGTCAACAATGTGACGCTGAAACGTGTGTTCAGGTTACTGCCCAGCAACAGTCCTGATGTATTTTTATATTTGTGATGATTGGTTAATTAATATTAACCCGGCACACTCACAATCACACCCACATTCATACAAATTTCCAGACTCTAGACACCCAGGGAATTATTCTTCTTCAAGAAAATGTATAGTCTTTGTAATCACCATGTACAGCTTCTCGAAAAATGTGCGTAGGCTATTTTAGGTGTGAAATTTCTCATATAATTCGAGGAACGTCGAAGCTCGCTGCCACATGAAACGCGCGAAATTCTGTTTTTACACTTGCGCGGTGGGTGGAAGGAAGAGAATTGAACGCTGATGAGTTTCACAGCTTCAAGTCTCTGGGTCGTGGTTTGGGACAGGTTTTTTCGAGTACTGCGGTTTTCCCCTACCATTGTAACGAAATCTATCTGCTGTAGATCAAGCAATCTACTTTCAGATAAGCCCATATCTGCCTAGAAAACAACTGACCTGTCTCCAGACTTTTTGGTCAGGAACGCATCGCATCCCTGTCACCAGGAATGGTTCATTCATTCATTTTATTCCACAGATCTTACATGAGCAATGAAACTTTAAGATGTGGAACAAGTCAAAATTTTACAATATTACAATTACAATTTTTACAAATTTTTATAGTTTTACAATTTAGTAATTTTCTACAATTTTTACAATTTTGTGCAATTTTTTTACAATATTTTGGCGAGATGTAGTGAGATGAGGTGAGGTCCGAGGATTCGCCAAAATATTACCCGGCATTTGCCTTTTGGTTTGGGGAAAACCTCGGAAAACCCCAACCAGGTAATCAAATCAAAGGGGCGTAATCTAATCAAAGGAGTTGATGGTGAATGGGAGAAGAAGATATCAGATGATAGACGTCATTAAAATATATGGATCATATGCGGGGACGAAGAGGAAGACAGAAAATAGGAAAGACTGGAGAATGCTGGGTTTGCAGTGAAAGACCTGCCCTTGGGCAGAACACTATGAATGAATACCGTTTACACTCTATATTGTATAAATATATATTTCAGATTAACTTCATTATTATACTCAATATGGAATTCGCTGTGAGATTATATCGCCCATTAGAAAGTGTGGGATGTGATTATGTTTATGTGATTTATATTTCTTAGCTGGCAGAGTTTGGTTCAGGGTTTAAGCTAGAAAATAAATCATTGTTGCAAAAATGCACAAATGAACAATTATATTTGTGCAAATTGCGAAAGTCTTGTGGAATATTCTAAATAATTGTGCAGAAAGATAAAATTAATAAGGTTTACAGAAACAAAAAATTATGTAATTTGTTTCTTGAAGTTTTATTATTTTCAATCCATCTTATCACACTCTAGATATACTTATGTAAGTAAATCATTGGACGTAGGTATGTTTAGAATCAATTACTGCTGAGTTCACATCACATTAAAATACGTTATTTTATGGGCACTCTAAACATTGAAACTCTTTACTAGTAGGCCCTCAAGATTTATTGTTAGCAGAGTGCTAACTGTTTTTACTGAAAGGCGGTTTCTAATTCCGGTTTTTACAAGATTCATGCAACTAAATCCTAGCTCGCAATTTACAGTATGCGATGGAATTATATGTCAGTTAGAAGAAATTTTCTACTTAACTTGTTAACTTACATGAATTGCACCAACTCTTTGAAATGCATTCCTCAACATCAGTTGCTCATTGCCTTCTTGAACATTGCCCATGCCATTAGCATTTCATTTAATTCAGATTCTCCAAACTAATTAGTTCATACAGATCTCTAATTTCATTTTCTCCATTACCATCTTCGTTTCTGAAGTCCAATGTGGGTGTCGCATTTTTGCACATTTCCATTCAAAGTTTGTTGCATTTTTAGAAGTCGAGTAGCAAAATGCGACTGTGGCATAAACCCTTGGTTGGTCATACTTACTTACTTACTTACTGGCTTTTAAGGAACCCGGAGGTTCATTGCCGCCCTCACATAAGCCCGCCATTGGTCCCTATCCCTATCATATTCCATCTCCCTCAAATCCATTTTAATATTATCTTCCCATCTACGTCTCGGCCTCCCCAAAGGTCTTTTTCCCTCCGGCCTCCCAACTAACACTCTATATGCATTTCTGGATTCGCCCATACGTGCTACATGCCCTGTCCATCTGAAACATCTGGATTTAATGTTCCTAATTATGTCAGGTGAAGAATACAATGCGTGCAGTTCTGTGTTGTGTAACTTTCTCCATTCTCCTGTAACTATAATAATTGTTTATAATAGTATAATTATGATAATAGAATATCTTGTTAATATAATTATTTATCTTGTTCATACAAACTTTTTGATTGGAAGTCAAATATACTACTTATATTAGATAAATTATGTTATCTTCCTCATCAGTAAATAGAAATATATAAAAATAATCATCCCTCTTAGCCCCAAATATTTTCCTAAGCACCTTATTCTCAAACACCCTTAACCTATGTTCCTCTCTCAAAGTGAGAGTCCAAGTTTCACAGCCATAAAGAACAACCGGTAATATAACTGTTTTATAAATTCTAACTTTCAGAATTTTTGACAGCAGACTGGATGATAAAAGCTTCTCAACCGAATAATAAAGGTCATACAGCTGTAGTAATATCTGCTTATCTCCACTTCCTACCTAACTCCAGATGCCTGCAGATCTGTTAGCTAATTTTATTGTGTTGTGTATGTCTGTGCAGCAGCCGAGGGTGCGGAGGAGGTGGTGGCGGTGAAGGAGGTGGACCTGCTGGTGGCCGAGAACGGACCTCTGCACCACACTGAGCAGTATGACGTCATGGAGCGCGAGAAGGACCCGCAGCTGGTGGTGCGGAGGGGGCAAGCCTTCAGTGCAATCATCACGCTCAGCAGGGCCTACAACGCCGACAAGGACGCCGTGTCCTTCATCTTCACCGTCAACGGTGAGAAGAACACAAGTTCAGTGGTGGGGTTGCCACCTTCAGCCTTTGGATAAGCTTATGGGATACAGCATTTCCTTTGCGTCATACGGTTATGCTGCCGTGACTCATTGCCCAATCTCTTTGTGCGAACAATAAGTATGGAATATTGCTAATAACTTCTTAAATTTTAGTTTTACAAAAAAAAAAGTTTTGTACAAAAGCTGTTGGAGATAAACCATACTAGTGGCTCGTGCAGCAAATGCTGCAAACTAGGTTCATTAAACGTTCAAATAAACATTTTTCAGATTTATTTACAATGAAGAATACCAAATACTTTTTCTTGAAACTATACTCCTTCAGTTTTTTAGTTTGAACGCGAAAGCTCAAGTAACGATGTCAGGACGATCAGTCGGTTTTTCATGTGGGAGTAAAGCAATAGCTATTTCAGGTCATTGCGGATTGTAGGTGAAAGTTAAAAAAAAAGTCAGGTTTGCCATGCTTTCGAACAATAGACATAGCATCTTGGTATAGCTGCTGCATGTTTCGTGAACTACCTTGAAATGTAGAGGGTAAAATCATTTTATCCTGCTAAAAGATCTTGCTAAAATGATCGGGAAACTACAAAATCTTGTAGCCCTCTTATTTTATCTGTAAGTAATACCTTTTGGTCTTTCCTTAGGAACTGTAATTTTTGTGCCCTCTCGAGCCAATATTGAAGAGAATCACGCATATAAATATTTACACCACACCGCCATTAAATATATGAAAAAGACCCAACCCCACTTGATTAGTAACTATAAAAATATTTGATTTTTAATAACAGGATTATCATCTTACGTAAGTTTTATAGTTTTCAGTAACATATACTATATATATATATATATATATATATATATATATATATATATATATATATATATATTATATAGCCGCCACTCAGTAAATTATAGAAATCAATATCTAATTTAAGATATTCTCTATATCTACTTATATAACCCCAAAACGTTTCACTTTCATATCATCAATATAGCATTAATATGTATAATTAATGAAAAATAGTATGTATAATTAATGGAAAATCGTCACATCATGGCATTAACTATAATAATATTTTATTTCTAATGGTAATAATGTCATCAAACCACCTCAAGTTTTGTAGTTTTTAATATCCAATACACAGCTGTACTCAGAAAATTACACACCGCAGAATCAGACCTGTAAATTATTTTTAGTAAGTCTTGAAGTTTTTAATAACCATATTAATTTGAACTCTAAATATGTCAGCATTCTTGCAGATCATGGCCTTCGTGTAATATTGTTTACTGTAGTACGTGTTTTATTTTATTCTGAAATGCAATTAGTGACGACAGATGGATTTTGGAAAATAGGAAAATTATGTTGAAAAATTGACATTTCGCTGAAAACTACTATTTTTCTGAAAAACTTTGGGTTCCAACCTTCAAAATGAGGGGTCATTTATTAAAATCCGTTCAGCCGTTTTCCCGTAATTTCCATTACCAGTTCAAATTATATATATAGATATAGACACTATGATACCAGTGTTCGAAAAAAAGTTAGTTCTTCAGGCATACAGGTACGACAGTAAATTAATTTTTTTAAATGGTACTCAGTATTAAAATTTACATATTCCGAATCTCCATTAAATTTTACGTACTGGTATGAATATGTAAGAATTTATTTTAATCATTTACCAGTTTTATGTCTTTTAACTATGCATTAAATTTGTTTCATGGACTTCAAACTTGAGATATAATTATGTAAAATCATGTCGAGTAGGCCATAAAAGTAAACAAAACACTATCACTAACCAAACTTGACAACAGATGCTCAAAATGAGAACCACTCACAGCCAAAGTCCAAGCCCATCACGGAAACAGTCCATTGTAGATATGATCCAAGTAGCTGTGAGAAAGACAAAAGACTGTTTCCATGATAGATTGGGGCTTTGTTTGGCTGTGAATGGTTTTCATTTTCAAGTTTGGTTAGTCGTAGTGTTTTGTTTAGTTTTATGGGCTAATCAACATGATTTTACATTCTGTACTTATTTATCTGAAGTTTGAAGTCCACGAAAAAAGTTTAAGAAACAGTTAAGACATGAAACTGGTGAATGGGTAAAATTTCTACACATACATACGTAAAATTTAATGGAAATATGGAATATGTAAATTTTAATATTGGGTGTCATTTAAGGGGAGAGGATGGTATTTTTTGGTAAAAAATGTGTAAATTAAAAAAAAAAATCTTTAAAATATTCTGTGATATGTGTGGAATGCATAGCATAACATTTTGTGGGTATTTGTGCCCTTATCGGATGATGAGTCGCCATTTTTAAACTTCCTGCGTTATGGATTTTTAAATGACTCGCCCAATTTTATTGTTGTTTCCGGTAAATTAAATTTAAAAAAAAAATAACATTTTTTTTTCTTTAAAATGCTCTTTGATATGTGTGGAATGCATTGTATAATATTTTGTGGGTATTTGTGTCCTTATCGGATGTTGAGACGTCATTTTTAAACTTCTGCGCTATTGATTTTTAAATCACATGCTCCCTTTTATTGGTTTTGAGTAACTTCATTTTTTTTTTTGCTACATTGCCAGACAAAATGGATATAATTTCTGAACTATTAAAGATACATGCATGAAATTTAGAACACACATTCTTTAGACTATTAGGAAACTTTTCTCTGTAACAGAATTTTGTTAATTGATATCATTTTAAAAATACGTCCGTTTCTTTTCAAGGAAGGAAATCAGAAAATTGTTATTGCATTTTAATTGTTTATTTTACAAACGTAGGGACAAATATCAAAATTCTGTTACAGACAGTTTGTAGAACATTCTTTTGCAAATACATTGCAAAAAACTGTTTGAATCTATCTCTAAAAACGGTTTAGAATTATCGGTTTTAGTACAATCCTGCATTGAGTATATTTTTTCAAATTTGGGCCCCCAAATAATATTTTTTTTTCAAAATATTTAAATTTGGTTGAGTTGCTAAAGCTATGAGCACTCAACATACAACAAATTAATATTTTACACCAAATAGGAAAAAAGTTAAAAAAAAATACCATCCTCTCTCCTTAAAAAAAATGAAGTTTATTGTCCCACTCTGTATGCCTGAGCAACTAACTTCTTTGGAACATTGGTATCATATTGTACTGTTTACCTCTAACAGCTTTTGCATAAAACTTTCGTTGTAAAAATAAAATTTAAGAATTATTAACAGTATTCCATATTTATTGTTCACTCTGTAATATCATCACTGTCCGTGAGGGAAAACGTTCCTTGATCTGTTTGCTGAAATGATGGAAGGAGACTGTAGCAGATCATTAAGCTTAATACGTGATAGGAAGAAGGAGAAGAAATTTGGGTTTTCCCACTTTGTGTTAGAAGTAATTGATTCAGGAGCCATCATTGGGCAGGCCAGATAGATTAACAACACAAATTTCAGATTCTATGCAATAGTTGAATATTAATGTTAAATTGGAGTGATGTTACATTGAAGTAGTACAGTTCTGCCTGGCTGAGATGCAGCTAATGTTTTCCCCAACATTTTCGTGCAGTGCAGTTCCTACAGAAGCGTGCGTCCGTACATACAGGGTGAATTGTAAGTAGTGTTACTAATTTCAGGGGGTTATTCTATGAGAAATTTCAAACGAGAAAGTTTAATAGAATTTTTCTCGTTTTTGCTTTCTTTTCGGGATAAAAATTGTTTTATATGAAACATTTCATAGCGTGTTTTGGGAAAGTCACTGATTTAATTCTCAATATGCTCAATCAATTATTTAAAGGAGCAGTCAGTGTATTATGATAATATGTGATTGAAAAAAAATTAGTTTTGTCTTTTAAATGCGCAGAATTTTTTTAGTAGGTTATTTTACGACGCTTTATCAACATCTTAGGTTATTTAGCGTCTGAATGAGATGAAGGTGATAATGCCGGTGAAATGAGTCCGGGGTCCAGCACCGAAAGTTACCCAGCATTTGCTCATATTGGGTTGAGGGAAAACCCCGGAAAAAACCTCAACCAGGTAACTTGCCCCGACCGGGAATCGAACCCGGGCCACCTGGTTTCGCAGCCAGACGCGCTGACCGTTACTCCACAGGTGTGGACAGAGAAATTTGTTCCGAACAGATATAACATTTCGTTCTGCAAAGGAATTTTTCAGTATTACATATGTACAAAAGCTAAAATTAAAATTCTTTATGCTCGACCATGCCGAAATGTAGTAATGATACACCTCGTAGTAGCTCTTTAATGGACCTAATTAAAGTACACCTATTCATTAAAGTTCAGGTGTTCCACCAATCAGAAAACACCATTGTGGCAATATGAAAGCGCAAGTATCGATTATTCTCAGATATGCAATCGAAAGACAATTAGCGAAACGTCACGGAGGCTGGAAATCCAATACTGTTGCAGAAGGTTATGTTCTGTTACCATAATATTTAGCGTTAATTGTAAATAATATTCAAATAAATTCAATTTGTCATCTCGTTTTTCAATGTCTAAATCAATTTCAAGGTTATATCAAGATTAATGTTTATTTTATTCTCTAGATTATATCAAGGTCAATGACATTTGTTTCTCGGAAAAAATCAATACTTTCGCGCGAGTTTCATGAACATACTCGCGTCTTAATTACTACCATTATAGGCTCGTTGCATAATGTACTATTCCATCATTTATCATCATAACATACTGCTCTCTTTAATTGACCAAGCATTTTGGGAATTAAACGAATGGCTTTCCCAAGGCACGCTATGAAATTTTTAATATAAAACAATTTTTATCTCGAAATGGAAGCAAAAACGGGAAAAAATTAAATTTAACTTTTTGTACGAAATATCTCAAAGAATAACTCCCTGAAAGTAATACTTATAGTTCACTTTGTATATACGGATGCATACAGTTGGATCCCGCCAGGATGGTGGATTTTTAGGAGTGATGAAATCGTCAGCAGGACTTCTTCAGGAAGGAAATAAAGCCTGCAGGCCATGTCCTTGTTAGAGAGAATTTGTCGGCCATAACGTGTACAGTTGACTTACAGGCACACACCTTCGTTCAGCTAATATGACACAATCATCTGTGTATGGTCCACAGACGCAGAGAAGCCCAACTATGGGCAAGGCACCCTGATCGCCGTGCCCCTCCTGGCCAAGGGGGCAGAGTCTGGCACCGCCTGGAACGCAGTGCTGGAGTCCAGCAATGAGAACGTCATCCGGGTCAAGGTAAGCATGGCAACATGGCTCTTCCGCCATTTTATTTAACAATACAACGTGCATGCTCAGCTTGTTCCTGTTTGCAGATCACTCCGGCAGCTGACGCCATTGTTGGGCAGTGGAAGATGGACATAGACACGAAGCTGAAGAATGACGGAGCTGTCAGCTACAGCCACAAGGATCCGTTCTACATCCTGTTCAACCCCTGGTGCAGACGTAAGTTTAGTATGAGGGATGAGTTCGCATTGTGTTACTCACCTCACTTGATGTCGAAAAAATTAACTTGGAAGTTTTCCAGGACATGGAAGGTCTCACATTTCTCTTAAACTATTGGACGGTTTATGCGAATTCAGGAGTCAATCATCCAGAAATGATGCTCATGATATATAATTAAATTACTATAAAATTCGGACCCGCGTCATGGTCTAGTGGTCAGAGCTTCTGGCTATAGTTCATGAGGTCCCGGGTTCGATTCTCGGTTAGAGTACAGGAATTTTTCCTGTGTTCGTCCATGGTCTGGAATTTAGGTTAAGTTTAGATTTAAGACCTCTCCTGGCACCACATTATCATAATCATCCTATCACATCATCGGGGTAATGTAACTCTGCCTTCCAGGCGCCCCAACCTCAAGTGGGTTACAATTCAGCCACAGCCAGGAGAGAAGACCAGAAATGTCGAAAAGACAACCTGGTGGCATTGGATAAAAAAAACTAAAAAACTCGTACTGGTATATATATTCTTGTTTGGAAAAAGTAACACAAAATATTGGTCTACTTAAAATCAGCCTAACGAATTTTAAGAATTTTTACAAGTTTTCTTACATGAATTATGCGACAGACATGATTTCAAAAACTGGTTTTCCAGAGGAATTCGTTATTAATAAAATTATACCCCGTCTTAAATTTTTAATTGCAGCTTCCTGCATTTGTTTCAATTTATTCGTAATTGGATATTCTTTTGTTTTGACAACAAATGAATGCAGACGTATATTAAAAACAAGAAATAAATGCCATCCACGTTATTATTATAAGCAAACTTTATTTAATTTCTTTAAATATTTATAACAGCGAAATGAATGTTACAACAAAGCATTTATTTTTGAAACTTACATCCGTACAGGAATTTTAGTTGAACAGTGGCATTATGATGTTGTTATTCCGCGAATGAATTTCTGGCCAACTGGCCAAATTCCAGCTACTTCCTCGACCAAACCTGCTAGAATTTTTAACAAGTAAATTCACTATTTTCTTGTTCACGTGACAAACTAGTACACATTAAAAAAAACAAATATAATTAAAAAAATTGCAATACTAAGCCAGAAACTGAGACATTCCAAAGTACCAGAAATATTGTGAAATGGGTTGTTGCAGAGGACCAGGTGTTCCTTGAGGGCGACGACCTGTGCCAGGAGTACATTCTGGCCGACACCGGCCTCATCTGGAGAGGCAGCTACAACCGTCTGCGTCCATGCGTTTGGAAGTTCGCCCAGTTCGAGAAGGACATCCTGGACTGCGCCCTGTACCTCGTGTCACACGTGGGCAAGCTCACGCTGTCCGGCCGCTCCGACCCCGTGAAGACGGCCAGAGTTCTGTCAGCCGCTGTGAGTACTCTGTCCTACAATTCAGGAAATAAAATTACTCCTAATCATAGTAGTAGTAATAATAATAAAGGTAAAAATTAAATTATGGTTTATTTAACGACGTTCGCAACTGCCGAAGTTATATTAGCGTCGCCGATGTGCCGGAATTTTGTCCAACAGGAGTTCTTTTACCTGCCAGTAAATCTACTGACATGAGTCTGTCGCATTTAAGCACACTTAAATGCCATCGACCTGGACCGGGATCGAACCCGCAACCTCAAGTACAGAAGACCAGCGCTATACCGACTACGCTGCCCAGGCCGACAATAATAGTAATACTTACTTACAAATGGCTTTTAAGGAACCCGCAGGTTCATTGCCGCCCTCACATAAGCCCCCCCATCGGTCCCTGTCCTGTATCCTGTGCAAGATTAATCCAGTCTCTATCATCATATCCCACCTCCCTCAAATTCATTTTAATATTATCCTCCCATCTACGTCTCCGCCTCCCCAAAGGTCTTTTTCCCTCCAGTCTCCCAACTAACACTCTATATGCATTTCTAGATTCGCCCATACGTGCTACATGCCCTGCCCATCTCAAACGTCTGGATTTAATGTTCCTAATTATGTCAGGTGAAGAATACAATGCATGCAGTTCTGTGTTGTGTAACTTTCTCCATTCTTCTGTAACTTCATCCCTCTTAGCCTCAAATATTTTCCTAAGCACCTTATTCTCAAACACCCTTAATCTCTGTTCCTCTCTCAAAGTGAGAGTCCAAGTTTCACAACCATACATAACAACCGGTAATATAACTGTTTTATAAATTCTAACTTTCAGATTTTTTTTGATAGCAGATTAGATGACAAAAGCTTCTCAACCGAATAATAACACGCATTTCCCATATTTATTCTCAAGTTGGACGTATGAACAAAATCAACTCGCAAAGATAGAAGATCGACACAATATTTACATGTTAAAATAGCAGATGGAGGAAGACAAAATAGAAAATTTCAATTTTCATGATATAAGAAATATCCTTGGCTAACAGGTTACATTGCTTTATCTGCATTCTGTTGGGGGGTGAAAATGAGTGGTCATCATCTCCTTGTGGTCTATGTCACAAAAAATTTTGACAGAAAAGCCCATAAACATCTGCGCTATAAAAAGATACAAGATAAGCAGATTTTTTCAGTCTACCCAATATTTATACCTTAGCTTTGCCACTGGAAAATACGTCATATTTATTTCAATCTATTATTAAAATTTATTAATAAAAATCACACATATTTCAGATCATACTCTCTCAAATACAAAACCAAAGGCATGGGTACAGTACATTTTATTGAACCCAAGTGTCTAACGAACACTGCTTGCAACCAGTGGCGATTTCTCTTAAGGAGCACAGGAGCAGTGCACCACCTCTTCAAATAACGCATGTTTTTAAAGTTATATCAATGAGCTGCCATAGACTATGTGAGCGACATAATTCTTTATTATAATACTATGTAAAAATAACACTGCACGTGTACTGGTCTTGTTGACGCCTGGGACTTATGTTTACCGCTCGACACTTGCGGCACACTGTTCCATTGGAGCATGCACAGTAGTACTGTTTCACTGGCAGGCTTTGGAGCATGGGAGGGAGCCAGTACAGTGTGCATAGGAGGGATTAGGAGCACTTTCAGATGTGTTCTCAAGCTGTCTGCAGTAGCTGAAGGCCCGTTCTATCAAAAATATTGCAATGAATAGTGTGCAAAATCTTTTAAATATGTAATTTTCTGTAAGAAATTTACACGAAAAGATAAAAATAAAGAAGATGGGTAGACGTACACAGGAATTAAAATTATAAGTGACGAAGAACAGTAATGAGAAGTGACAAGAAAATTCAACATTCGGACTTACGAAAAATACAATATGTGGCTGCAACATAAAAGACGCTGTATTTTGTTTTCCTTGCCTATTGTTCGGCGGCGAACATTCATTGACAAAAATAAGTAGGCTACGTGTTATGAATTTTATTTATTTTTCTATTTGAATTTAGGACTGTGTGTAGTAACTAAATAATTTTGATTATCGTTCTGTAGGTATGATTGATATGAAGCACATGAATGAAAGAAATAAAAACACGATTCTTCAGCTGCATACTCAACAATAATGTTAAATTAGCAATTTTGGGTCAAACAAACATACAGACACAATTGGATTCATTGAGACTGTCGAACTTCACAATGATAAAGTTACCAAGAACAGATAAGTGCGTGCGTTTTTGTGGAGCTTTTGAGTTGGCTTTAAGAGATCACGAAGATGAAAACTCATCTTTAAACGCTAGTATTTTTCTTGGCCTCATCAATTTTAATTCTGTATTAGACGCACTCTTAAGGAACATTTGGAAAGAGCAACAATGTTTAAGAGCACATCAAACACTATACAAGCATTTTGATGTATGCCATGACGAGATTTCAAAGAAATAAAGAATGCTGCTGACTTTTAGCAGTTAAGGCTGATGAGACGACACACGTATCGAATGCTTGTGAACGTGTGAACTGTGTTATAAAACGCAATATAGCGAAAACAATGTTATTTACGGTGTGCTGCAATAGAAATTGAACGCTTTACTTTGCTATTACTGGACCTACATAGGAAACTGATTAACTACAATTTCTTGACTAACAAAATTATGTAAATCTATACCTATATAACATATATTAATAGTTATGTCGTAGTTAGTACCAATAATAATAATAATAATAATAATAATAATAATAATAATAATAATAATAATAATAGGGGGTGTAATAATAATAATATGATAATCATAATCATAATAAAATATTTGTGCACCACCAGGATTATTTATCACCACACGCCATTGCTTGCAACCATAGTAGTACTATTGGCACTACAATTTATAACAAATTAGTAAGAAAATATCCTCATCTAGTTAACTCAGCTAGTTTCAAAATTAAAAATGTATGTTTGGGACTAGTCAGAGCATCATGGGAAGCTTTCTTGCAACACTGCAACATCTGCATCCTTATGTAAATAGTATGCGACCTTTGATGTCTGAAAATAATTCTTCCTGTCAATATCTAAGTCTCCCTTGTCCAGTTGAACTTCGTAAATCTGTGACTAGGAAATTAAGGGAGGAATTAAGAAATGCAGAATTCGAATCTTGGAAAGTAATGCCTGGAAGAGGCAGAGGTGTGGAATTGTACAGCCAAGTACCTAAAGCCAACGCCTGGATTTTTAATAAGTCTGGACTATCTGCATCTGAATGGGTAACCTGCCTCAAAATGAATGCCAATTTAGCAGCAGTTAGAGGAGTACCTGGTCGCTCTCTGGACGGATCCCGGTGCAGACATGGCTGCCCGGAGACTGAAACCCTTACCCACGTCCTAGGTCAGTGTAACAGAGGTTTACTCCTCCGAAATGCCAGACACCATCATGTTCGATCCTTAATTGCAACTGCTTTAAGAAAAAAGTTCCTGGATGTAGAAGAGGGAGTCTTTTGCCTTGCTACTAATGGCTCCTCTAGACGTATTGACATCATAGCGTATTCCCAGACTACCAATAAAGGATATATAATTGATCCTACCATAAGGATTGAAACGGGGAGTAGCCAGCCGGAGGATGTCAATCAAGAAAAGATCAACATTTATCTGCCAACAGTTGATTACTTCAAAGCAAAATACCAGCTTGAAGACATTGAGGTGATTGGTCTTCTTATTGGAGCCCGTGGTGTGATTCCCAAGTTCTTTGAATGCTTCAGGAAGACTTTTGAACTACCACAGACACTTACTGCTGACGTCATAACTTCAGTTTTGAAACGCTCTTGCCAAATTCTGAGTCATCATATTCTTCTTTTTCTTCACTTTATAATTCATATATGTTTATTTTAATTTTCTTTCTACAAAATTTATGTAAACATTTAATATTGTAAAATTCATGTAGGAGAGTATACTGAGTCCTTCTGGGCTACCTCCAATGGGAGGCAGTTATTATCTTATCTTATCTAGTAGTAAATACTGATTTTTAAGACGTCATTTATTGTAATGTAATGTGTATTGAATCCTCCCCTGAGCACAAGATCACCCTCTTTCATTGAAGTGCTAGAATATTGTTGTTCTTCATATATTTTTACATTGCCTGTTTTTGTATCAATAAGCCGTATACTGTACCTGTACACGCTATCTTTTATAACCATGTTTCTTTTTGGCATACAAGGTTTTTCGTATGCAATGTTGCAAAAAATTGTGACTTGGTCCTTTCGAGGAATCACTCAGTAATGTCCATTATTGATAAAGTTGTTCATTGGGCATCTTTAGAAGAGGGTGTGTACTTTAATTATTGGTGAATGTTATGCAAGTACAAACAGTAAAAATAATATGGATAATGAAAGAAGCTGTTTGCTGCAGGTGAACTCCCCTGATGACAACGGGGTCCTCATGGGCAACTGGAGTGACGAGTATGACGGAGGCACCCCGCCCACCAAGTGGATCGGCAGCATGAAGATCCTGCAGAAGTTCTACAAGGACAAGAAGCCAGTCAAGTACGGACAGTGCTGGGTGTTCTCTGGGGTGCTCACCACAAGTAAGCTGCACCATCTTCATTGATGTTAATTATGATCATCATCTTCATTGGCATGATCATCAGAAGCACTAGTAATAACAGTAAAAATGATAATGATAATAATAATAATGATGATAATAATGGCAGTGTTACTGATGATAATGATAATAATAATAATAATAATAATAATAATAATAATAACAACAACAATAATAATAATAATAATAATAATAATAATAATAATAATAATAATAATAATAATAATAATAATAATGGCAGTGTTACTGATAATTATTATGATAATAATAATGATGATGATGATGATGATGATGATGATGATACCGTCAACCGAGTATACTTTACACAAGGGGGTAACTTTACACATTTCTAGAAAAATGTCTAGAAGGCAGCACATTACAGAAAATGTGTAGCAACTCTGTGGAACTGATTCTATGTGACAACAGCACATATGTGTGGTAGACTGAAGTGTGTGCCATTATTAAAACTGTTGTACACCATTTTTCTAGAAATGTGTAAAGTTACACCCCTTGTGTAAAGTATACCCGGTCGATGGTAATGATAATGATAATAATGGCAGTGTTACTGATAATAATTATAATAATAATAATATAATAATAATATATAATAATAATAGTAATAATAATGATAATAATGGCAGTGTTACTGATAATAATTATGATGATAATAATAATAATAATAATAATAATAATAATAATAATAATAATGGCAGTGTTACTGATAATAATTATGATAATATAATAATAATGATAATGGTAATAATGGCAGTGTTACTGATAATAATTATGATAATAATATAATAATAATACTACTACTAATAATAATAATAATAATAATAATAATAATAATAATAATAATAATAATAATAATAATGGCAGTGTTACTGATAATAATTATGATAATAATATAATAATAATACTAATAATAATAATAATAATAATAATAATAATAATAATAATAATAATAATAATGGCAGTGTTACTGATAATAATTATGATAATATAATAATAATGATAATGGTAATAATGGCAGTGTTACTGATAATAATTATGATAATAATATAATAATAATACTAATAATAATAATAATAATAATAATAATAATAATAATGGCAGTGTTACTGATAATAATTATGATAATATAATAATAATGATAATGGTAATAATGGCAGTGTTACTGATAATAATTATGATAATAATATAATAATACTAATAATAATAATAATAATAATAATAATAATGGCAGTGTTACTGATAATAATTATGATAATATAATAATAATGATAATGGTAATAATGGCAGTGTTACTGATAATAATTATGATAATAATATAATAATAATACTAATAATAATAATAATAATAATAATAATAATAATAATAATAATAATAATAATGGCAGTGTTACTGATAATAATTATGATAATAATAATAATAATGATAATGGGAATAACGGCAGTGTTACTGATAATAATTATGATAATAATAATAATAATAATAATAATAATAATAATAATAATAATGGCAGTGTTACTGATATTAATTATGATAATAATAATAATAATAATAATAATAATAATAATAATAATAATAATGATAATAATGGCAGTGTTACTGATAATAATTATAATGATGATGATAATAATAATAATAATAATAATAATAATAATAATAATAATGGTAATAATGGCAGTGTTACTGATAATAATTATGATAATATAATAATACTAATAATAATAATAATAATAATAATAATAATGATAATGGTAATAATGGCAGTGTTACTGATAATAATTATGATAATATAATAATACTAATAATAATAATAATAATAATAATAATAATAATGATAATGGTAATAATGGCAGTGTTACTGATAATAATTATGATAATATAATAATACTAATAATAATAATAATAATAATAATAATAATAATAATAATAATAATAATAACAACCACTGTCACCATCATCTCCTAGATTAGAAGGCTCTTTCAAAGTCTCTTCATTTGTACTGGTACAGTTGATGTTATGAACTTGTTTTCATTTATGTTCATTTATTTATTTATTTTTTTGTGTCCACATAACAGTGCAATTTCTGCCTAAAGTAATTCCCTGATACAGTATTTCATTTTATTCAGTTTTGGAATTTATGAAAAAAAAAAAATCAAGCGAAATGTGTTGTTTGTTGTTGACGTGTGCAACATCAAAATGGATTGTCGTGCTTCAGTTTGCAGAGCCCTGGGAATCCCGTGCAGGTCAGTCACCAACTTCGCGTCCGCCCACGACACACAGAACAGTCTGACGGTGGACTACTTCGTTGACGAGGACGGAGAGGTGATGGAGGAACTCAACAGTGACTCTATCTGGTGAGTTTGTTACATAGCTTGCAGAATTCTGAATGTTTTTAAGACTGGGTTCATACTCATATTCACTGTTTCTCGTAATGGTAACTGTATGAATGCTAATTGTTTCCCGGTAATCTGATAAGTTTTTCATATTGAATCAGTGCTTTTTCTTCTATTGTCATTTTGATGCTGTTAATATTAGTGAGGAATCTCATAGAATCTATTTCGTTTATGAAAGGTGAAGTAATTAAAATTTCTCCCCAGTAATATGATCTAATGTTGAGAGTTACACAGTGGTTAAACAGAAGCTTTGACGTCGCTTGGATCAATGTTTGGCGAGAATCTTTTGTCTGCTCTCAGTGTAATGTTGTGCGTCACAGACAAGAGTTCATGTTCTAAGTTGTGTGGTCAAATTTGTGGTGCAGGAACTTTCACGTTTGGAACGAAGTGTGGATGGAGCGCCCGGACATTGTTCCCGGGGGTGAATATGGCGGCTGGCAGGTGATCGACGCCACCCCGCAGGAGGAGAGCGACGACATGTACCGCTGCGGCCCGGCGTCTGTGACCGCCATCAAGAGGGGCGAAGTGCAGAAGCCGTACGACAACGCATTCGTCTTCTCGGAGGTGAATGCTGACAAAGTGTTCTGGCGCTACACAGGACCCACTCAGCCTCTGAAGCTGCTGCGCAAGGATGCACAGGGGTGAGTCCGCTTTGAGGCGACTGCCGGAATTTAAAGTAGCCCGATGTCTGAGTCTGCAGGTGAAAGTGTGCAAGAATTAAATTGGGATTAGGGGATGCTCTGATAGGAAACTTGGGGTCTGCAAACCCACATTATCTACATTTACTATTTACATTTATTTACACTTATTATTTACAATATTTACAATTATTATTTACATTTATTTAGAATTAAATTTTACGTATATTTAAAATTACTATTTAGATTTATTTATACTTAACTAGTGGCTTGTGCAACAAATCCTGCTAAGTTCATTACAAGTTCAAATTAAAATTTTTCAAATTTATTTTCAATGAAGAATAGCAGACATTTTGAAAGTTATTTGCTTCCATAACAATGAAATATACTCCCTCTGAATGCTTTTTATGCCAAATACTTTTCCTTGAACCCATCCATCTTCATTCTTGAGTTTCAATGCGAAAACGCAAGTAACAATGTCAGGACGATCAGGAATTTTTCATGTGGGAGTAATGCAGTAGCTATTTCAGGTCATTGCGGATTATAGGTGAGAGTTAAGAAAATTTCAGGTTCGATTAAACCAAAGAAATATGAAATTAATTTTGATTTAGTTTCAAGACGCAGTTAAAATAGGAAGCATGACTCATTACTACCAAGGAAAATTAGAGAATCAGACATATAAATATGTACATCACGCCGCCATTAAATATATGAGAAAGACCCACATCACTTGACTAATAACTATAAAAATATTTCATTTTTAATAACAATATTGTTACCTTACGTACGTTTTATAGTTTTCAGTAACATTATATATAGCTGTTATTCAGTAACTTATAGAAATGAAGATCTAATTTAAAATATTCTTTCTCTGCGTCTACTTAGGCCTACATAAAACCTCAAAAGGTTTCACTTTCATATCATCAATTTAGCATTAATGTATGTAATTAGTGGCAAATAGGTATACTCACATAATTGTATTAACTATAATAATATTTCATTTTTAATGGTAATAATGTCATCAAACATTCTTAAGTTTTGTAGTTCTTAATATCCAATACACAGCTGTACTCGGAAAACTACAGACCAGAGAATCAGACCTGTAAATTATTTTTTATATGACATCTGAACTCTAAATATGTCAGCAATCCTGCAGGTCATGGCTTTCGTGTAATATTGTTTATTGTAGTGTGTGTTTTGTTTTATTCTAAAAGCCATTATTTCTCAAAATTGACAACAGATGGATTTTGGAAAATAGGGAAATGATGTAGGAAAATTGACATTTCACTGAAAACTACTATTTTTCTGAAAAACTTTGAGTTCCAAACTTCAAAATGAGGGGTCATTTATTAAAATCCGTTCAGCCGTTGTCCCGTAATTTCCATTACCAGTTCAAATGATATATATAGATATTTACATATTTATTTACAGTTTTAAATTATTTTCATTCATTTACAAACCTGAGTTAACAACGTACCATTTTGTATCTCACTACAGGTGCTCGAAAGGACGGCCACCAACTTTTACTATTTACATATGGGCCATTCCATCATGTTTTGTCTGTTGACCTATCAGCTACAAGGTGGTTCTGTCTATCATATTTACATTGCCACATTACAGAACATGATGTGAATCAACGACAGACCCTTTCATACAATTCCAAGAATTAATCACAGTTAGCACAGAACGTTGTTAGCACAGATTTGTAAATGACATGAAAATAATTTTAAAGTACAAATAAAAATATTGTTGTAGTTTTTTAATGCCAGACACTTGGCAATGAAGCCATTCGTCCTAAAAAGTAATAATTGTAAATGAATGTACATAATACGTAGATGTAGATAATATGGAATCAGTAAGCCAGAGCGATGGACATGTTTAAGCTCATATCTCCTTAATCTGGCTTTGGAGACCCCAAGTTTTATGCACAGCATCCCCTGTTTCCTGTTGACTTCTTGACGCTTTTACTCACTCACTCTGTAGATTCGGACATACAACTTGTTTCTCACTTACATATTTGGGTTGGATAAAAAGCAATGGCAACAGTTCGATATTTCTGACATGGCTTTATTCACAGGGGTACAACATTTACGTACCTTCTATATAGTCGCCCCCTATTTATTACCTTTTGCCAAATGTTTGGAAGGCGTCGTACACCATTAGCGCGTCCATCTTTGTTGATGTTCCGTATTGACCGCCCTAAAGCACGGATAAGTTCATCTCTGGTATTGTACCGGGTCCCTCGCAGTGGTTCTTTCACTTAGGTGAAAAGATCGTAATCGCATGGATCATAGCGGGTGAGTATGGAGGATGTTCCAGAATCTCCCATTGCCAGCGGCGCAAGAGGTCCTTGACAGCAGCAGCGGTGTGACTCCTTGCATTGTCATGAAGAATGATGGGGTTCTGTACCCCCAAGTGTCGTCGTTTTCTCCTGAGGGCTGGACGAAGGTGGTGCTGCAGGAACCTGCAGTAGTAGTCCGCGTTTACCATCTGCCTTGGAGGTACAGCGTGGTGCAGTATTACCCATCAATGTCATACGCCACAATGATCACCACCTTCACAGCACTTCCAACAAGGCCTTCCCGAAACGCTTTAACCCATCGAGTCACTGTGCGATATGGCAACGCTGCATCGGCACATGCTTCACGCAGTCCCTGAAAACATTCTTGTGCACTACGACCTCGTGCCACTTCAATTTTGATCCAGGAACGTTGCTCTAGTTTTGTAAACATGGTCTTAGGGTGCTCGCACTATCCCTATCAAAGACAACATTCTACACACTGCAGTAGATTGACAGAGTATTGTCGCCGCTGGCTGCACTAACTCATCTAACAGTCCTTGTTCATGTCCACACAGCTGGCAACTCTCGAACGCACTATCGTCACGTGACAGCAGTGTTGCCATTACTTTTTTATCCAACCTATGTATGTTACACTGTTACAAAATGTGTCATATCAGTTTAAAAAACTGATTGGATTCCGAAAATTGAAATAGTTGTTACTTTTATCCTTAATGCAGCTAACGAAATTAATATTAACCATATTTCACATAGTAAAATTGATTTTCCATTTTAAGTCTCTTGTCCAATACTTTGATTTCCACAGTATGCTGTATAAAATCACATGTATGAGGAAAGGTGCCATTTATATCTGTTTGTTTGGTTTCAGTATTGGCCAGTTTATTAGCACGAAGGCTGTAGGAAAGTGGGAGCGAGAAGATATTACCAACACCTATAAGTTCCCAGAAAGTGAGTATATTGCGTACCAGAACCACTTTATACTCCTGGGGGCCTGGAGGATTTTTCTCCATTAATAAAAATAAATAATAACCATAACAGAATTCTGTAGCATCAAATTTATATCTATATATATATATAGATATAAAAATAGTACAGTATATGGAGGAACGCTCATTAGCAGTGATAAAGGACAAAAAGCAAACTTCCTCTCTGAACTTCATATGAGTGAAGCGTCGTCTACATACAGGGTGTTTTCTCGGTATAGGACATGGGTTTAGAATTAATATTGCAGGAGGGAAAGCCAGGGAATTTACCCTCTCATGCATTTTTTTTTTTTTTTTTTTTTTTTTAATTCTGCATTCCTTCGTTCATTCCCAACCAGGGAAAGAAAATTCCCCTCTCTAAATTCTGTTTCAATATTATTAATACACAACGGCCTGAATAGCGAGGTTTTTCCTAAAATTACGTTTCCGAAAACATTTTCTTCTCTAAAGTAAATTTGCTATTGTGAGCTTATTCTGAATGTCGTTTGTAAATACAATCACCAGATTTCAACATTTAAAAAGTTTTCACTTATCCTTCGATATGAAAATAGTATAGATACCCTAAAACATTTTACAGTCTTTTTTTTTTCTATAACTATGCCAGAAATATTGTACATTTTCACTAACGTTTTTTGCTCTTGTTGTTTTCATAATACGGTTTTGTAAAAATTAGTTTCTAAATTATCTAGTATCAATTAAATCTAAACGTAGAATAGAAAAGAGTTATCATGGTACTGAAATTCAAAATACCATGTCAGGTGCCACAGTAAAAATTGACGTTAACAACAACGATGATGATGATGATGATGATGATGATGATGATGATGATAAACTTTGAAACCGAAAATGTTTTTACCGATATTTGATAAAAAATACTTAAGAAAAGAAAAAAATACAAATAAAGAAAATAGTATGTCAACAAGAAATTCCCCACTCCCCGTTCTACATTTTCATCAATTGAAGCACTGGCCATAATCATCTAATAATATTGCCAAGAAACCTATGTATAAAAACAATGAAGAAATAATTTAATCAGTGGGTCATGTTCAGAAATTAGCAAGATCTGACAATTCGCAAAACAAGAGAATATTAGCCTTTGATTTAGCAACCGTAAATGATGTTCTGTTGTTTTACAAATTATCAAAGCCTGCTAATTTCAGAACATGGCCCACTGATTATGTTATTTCTTAATTGTCTTTTTGACCAATAATTTAAGATTGTGAATATAATTGTTTAACTTACTAGCTAGCTAGCTAGTTAAATAAATAAATAGAAATGAATGTAGGTAGTTACGACGTTATGTTCTGGGTAAAAAAAAATTCGTGTCATGACGTACCATTTTATGACGTAACATTGTTTCTCACATTGTATCAAGTAAACCCAATAATTATAAAAATGAGTCGATAATAAAATTCTTAGCATGTTAGATATGCCACTCTTGTAGGCAGAGATATGACGTTAAATTGTGGGTAAAAAAAAATTCGTGTCATGAGGTACCATATTGTGACGTAACAATGTTTCTCACAGTGCATCAAGTAAACCCAGTTACAAAAAATGAGTCAATAGTAAAATTCTTAGCATGTCAGATATGCCACTGTTGTTTTTAATAATATAATATTACATTGTTGAATGAGTTTTAAAATCATAAGATTAATCACGTTTTCATGGTTCAGAAATTGATTCCCTTTAATTATAGAAGCTCATGTATACTCCTCTTGTGTATACTGTAGAATAATATTTGTGTCTGATCGGCAAAATTACTGAGAGGAGGTTTCTTGTGGTAGTTACGCATTTGGTCCCAGATTCGATTCTGAGGAACATGGTCACCTTGGAATAAGAAAGTAACTTTACGGTACTTTATCTTCAGCAGTGGTACAGGAATGAGAGGGATAGTACAACACAGCTCGTGTAGACACGTTGTAGCTAGGTAATGTTTATATAATTATAAGGCTAGGAAATTACAAAACAGCAGTCATTCTGTCAGTAGCGTCACTTGAAATACTGTCGGAAATGCATCATGTTGTCAAATTTCTTCAAGATCTCTATTTATCATACATTTATTATTGGTGCCGTGTTTATTTACGTATAAAATAACATGGAGGTAGTGTGTGATGTGTGATTGTGTATTGTTTCTAGAGAGTGAAGAGGAACGGGCAGCAATGCTGAAGGCGCTGCGCCAGAGCGAGAACCTGTTCAGCCGCTACTACCTGAACGAGGACTTCAACGACATCAAATTCGACTTTGAACTCAGGGATGACATCGTCATTGGTTCGCCCTTCAGGTAGATTGCTTTACATTGCGCGTAAGACTGTGATTGAAATGTTGCAGTTATGGTGAGGTGGAACATTTCTCATTTGCTAAACATTAATACAGATATTAGTTAATTAATTCATAACCTAAAAGTTGGAATGTTTGCATACCATAAAGCATAGGATGGATGTTGTGTCTACATTGATATGGTGTGTTGCAGTGTTGTGGTGCTCATGAAGAACCAGAGTCGCACCCAGGACCACACAGTCACTGTCACTTTGAGAGTGGACACCGTCCTGTATACAGGTCGCCTCAAGGACGCAGTGAAGAAGGACAAAACAGAGCGCCTAGTGAAAGCTGGAGCAGGTGGGTCAATATACACCCAGGGTGCGGATTAAGATTTCTGATGATAGAATCCTAGATAGAAAATACCATACATAAAATTATTATTATTCTCATTCTATACGGCTCAACGCTCGGTCGCATTGAGTTGCTCGTCTTGCATTTTGGTTATAATAATAATTATATCCATGAGCAGGCTTAAGATAAGATGAGTAATTCCTAAGTTATTGATTGTTGTTAGCTTGCCGGTGATAATAATATCAATATTATTTTCTTTGTTTACTTTATACTTTATAAAGTATACTCGTACTAAAACAATTCTATTTTGTGAGGGTGGATAGAAGTTATGCCAGGCAGGGATGTTAATACGATTTTATGAGAGGGGGATAACTTTCCAACAGGGGGGAAATCCCCCCCCCCCCATTCTCATTAATTCGCACTCTGCATACAACAAGGTTAACTGGTAAACAATAATTACAACATGTTCCTTGTGTTATGGACTAGAGTTTGTTACTTGTAGAATATTGTACATTTTTACTGACATTTTTAGTAATGCATAGCTTAATAAATTTTCAACCTACTGAGGTACATCAGGAAAAATGCGACATATACGACCCCAGTATACCATATTATAAGGAAAAATATCATCATTGTCGATCGAAGTTATTGGATTACTGATTGGGGCTAGAGGAACCATCACAAAAAGATTCGCGCATTTTTGTAAGCAGTTTGGTCTAGGACAAACTCTTGTCACTGAAGTACCTGTGTCTGCAGTGAAGGGATCTATAAAAATCATAAGAAACATCTCTACACGTAAATAGATTGATCTCTTTGCTATGGCGATCTGCTCACTTGAGTTGGGTCTTGCAACTAGTGCTAAATAGACGACTGTGATCACCTGATAGCAAATAGATACCGTACTAGGAAATTTTATGTTTCTTCTGGAATTAATTACCTTTTGTTTAGTCGTCTTCAATTATTCATAATTGTGTCATTTCTTTTTCTTTTCCTTCTCCATTGTTTTTTTTTTCATTATAATTATGTACCTACCATTTACTCAAAAAACAACAATTTTTTGGTAAGCTTTGTCTTCTAAGCAGCCTTCACTTGGAGGAAGCTGAATAAAATTCAAAATAAAAAATAATGATGATGATGAGGATGATCGAAAAGACAAAGTATATGATTATGTCTCGTGACCAGAACATAGTACGAAATGGAAATATAAAAACTGGAAATTTATCCTTTGAAGAGGTGAAAAAACTGAAATATCTTGGAGCAACAGTAACAAATATAAATGACACTCGAGAGGAACATGACAACAGTTACTGAATACGTCCAAATCATCAGGACTGGACGCTGCCATATTGTAAGATCCTCCAGAGGATGAGAAGATGATGATTTTTGTTCTTAATCATTAGTTTCAGTTGTCATGATACTTAACTTTCTTTTAAATGTCTAACAACTATTATGGTTGGTCAGTCTGTAACTTCTAATAACTGTTGGTATTTGCAGTGGAGGAGATCAGGCTGGACGTCTCGTACGAGGAGTACTTCAAGCGACTGGTGGACCAATGTGCCTTCAACATCGCGTGCATGGCGACGGTGCACGACACCAACTACGAGTACTTCGCGCAGGATGACTTCCGTGTCAGGAAACCCGACATCAAGATCAAGGTCAGTGTCTCCCTCGTTGATGGTTATTTTTTAGTTCAGATATTATTGTACATTTTGCAGTAATACTTAGTCCTTTCTTTCTGTTTTTAACTCCATTATGATTGGAGTATTGAATACTCGCTAATATATTGCCTTTTATGTTTTGGATAAATATTTAATTTGAGTGCAAAATTTGAGATCTCAACCAAGCCCATCAAAAGAGGACCATTTGTATTGCCTACCTTCGAGCCAAGTATAACATCCCTCTCTTCAATTGGTCAGTAATAGGTTTGCTTTTTGGTGCTCGGAGTTCTTTACCAAAATTTACATACAAAATTTTTTAAAACAGTTATTATCAATATCATGTTTTGAAATTAAAAAATCATCACCCAAATTAATTAATAGTACAAATGTTTCAAGTGTGACACTCTGTCATTTATCTGTTGTAACGTATGCGACAACATGTGTTGTTTTGATCATAATAAACCTTTCACTGTCATTCATTTCAGAACTAAGTTGTTTTGTTGGCAAGAAAATGAGTAAGAAACACTTTTATTCTATTGGTTTAGAGTAACAACACCGGTTTGTTGTCATTAGAATCCAGATAATGAAAGAACAATGAAGAGTAACAAAAGGGATTACACAAGAAAACAGAATATTATAACAAAAAAATGACAATATGTGTATTGGATTTGAACACGGGTCCCTATTTAACAACTAAACATGCTATTTATTAAGCTAACTCAATGTTGTTCCAAAGCCATTCCATACATGTTTACATACAACTTTTTCATGATTCTTGTAACGTTATTTAAGCTCTTTTAATCATAACTTCGGCATTTTTGATTTCATATTCTGATTCAGGTCTCCCAGAGCAATAAAATAAGCTATCATTTGTTAAAATCTGAAGGGGCAGCAATGAAAAGTTTCCCTTTTCAGAAGATCTCAATTAAGGGTATGCCATATGTTAATTTTAACCAAAATCTTTTATTTATAAGTTTAATTTTAAGGTTATCTTTTAAGATGTTATTCTATAATTGATATCGACAGTGCTTAATTATTACAATTTATTTTTACAACAATATTCATTATATTTTTGCCTTTAATTTCCGGATTCTCGTGGTCATCCTTAAGTAAAGCCTGACGATTTATTTTTCTTTAAATCTCTCTCTTTGCTCTTTCAGGCTGTACTGAAACCAGTGAAATTAAAGTAAACTTTCAGTGCAGAAGATATGCTTAAAATCAATCAATCTTCTTAATGTATCCAGCTGTTTGCTGACAACATAAAGTCCACTATAGTCCACTGTAGTCTATTCAGTTGTTGTTTTTCACGAGAAATGGGGGGTATTTTGATCGGTGTTCATTATAGATGCCTGTTGCTAGTAGCCAGAGTTGGGGTGTAGTCAATATATACTGCAGGGCTGTGTCTTCTGCAACTGGTACTGATGATTTAATTTACTTCTTTTGTGGTTTATGGATGGACAGTATAGAAGAATGTGTTCCAGATCTTCATCATGATTATTACACCACAGACAAGTAGGATTATCAGAAATGTGAAATCGGTGTAGGTACAATTGAGTGACAATGTGACCTGTTCTGGCTCTTGTTAAAAATGTTTGAACATGTCTGGGCAAGTTTTTGTACATTTCCAGGTCATTTGGTTTCTTTTGTACAGACTGTAAAATTTTTCCTTTGTCAGAAGAGAGCCAATTGTTGATCCATAGGTTTGTAAAATGAGACTTTACTGAAGCAAAAGCACTGGATAGAGATATCACTTGAAGAGGTGTTGGTTGCAAATATGTTGCCTGTTTTGCAATATTATCGACTTTCTCGTTTCCAGGTATACCACAATGACTAGGTATCCATTGAAATGTTATTTCCTTTTGGAGTTCTTTTAGTTTACTTAGTTGTTTCTGAATTGGAATAATTCTATGTGCATATAGGTTTGGTACATATTTAATTATATTACATATAGCCCCCTTGGAGTCGGTAAGTATGCAAATAGATTTTTCAGAAATTTGAGTAACACACTGAAGAGCAGCATCAATAGCTAGCAATTCAGTGTCAAGACTGGAGGAGGATGAACTTGGTATGAAATAACTTTCTTGATATTTTGGAATATAATGCCCTGCTCCTGATGTCCCTTTATTAGGATTTAGAGATCCATCTGTATAAATTTGAAGGTGATCCTTATATGTGCTGCAGAGTAGTTCCATGGCATCTAACTTAAGAATGTATGGAGGATCATATGCTTAAAATGAAGTTATTATTCTTCCTCATGCTTCTTCTACTGCTCTTTTTCTTCTCCTAGTTACTGGCTAGAACAACAATTAATGCAGGCAATGAAATAGTGACACATTTTTTCTCTCTGTACAATTTTGGTGTTGAACTTACATCCTCTCGTGTTTTGAAACAATTCTGGCTCCTTGAAGTGCTTCTCATGAACATTGATGTATAAGTGCTGGTTGACTGTGATGCTTCAGATTGACGGCGAGGCCATACAGGGCCAGGAATTGAGCGGCACCGCTACCCTCAAGAACCCGCTGCCCACTGCGCTCAAGAAGGCTCAGTTCATCATTGAAGGTCCGGGCCTCACATCCCAACTGAAGATTAAACTCCCTCAGTAAGTACATAAAATGGTGTGGAAATCAAGAGCCTTTGTATAAGTTTAGTTCCAAGCTGTTTTTAATGTCACAAATGTGTTGTAAAATGTTATTTCCAGTTTATTAAGATCTTACGTTTAAGTATTAGTTGGTGTGTACCACATATTCTTATAAGTACATCAGGGATGGCGTTTCAGTTTTCCTTCGGGAGGGGAGGAGGAGGTAAGATTTTTTACGGAAGACATTATAGGTATGTAGCATTCTCCCTTCATATTTCCTCTGAAATGAACTACAGCAGCGTTTCTCAAACTATGATCCGCGGATCACTTGTGGTCCTCGAGGTCTACCCTTGTGGTCCTTTAAAAAAGACAGAAGAAAAAATTAGGACTTTCATAATAGTTTTGCCGACACCCAGTCTGCACATTGAAATGGTTACGTACTGTACGTCGTACACCAATAATATAACTCTGAGGTCACAATTTGAAACTTATTTTTCAAGTAAATATGACGAATTTTTATGGGTTCGTGATCACTTTCATTACGACATTGAAACTAACAAATTTTTATTGAGTGAAAGAGAACAGTTAATTGAACTCTCGAATGACACCGGACTTAAAATGAAATTCCAAGCGGAAGGTATGGTTAATTTCTGGACCTCATCACAAGTGAAAAGAGAATACACTGAACTGTACAATGGTGCTTTAGAGAATATAATTCAGTTTGCTCCTACATATCTGTGTGAGAAAGGGTTTTCATCACTAACTCTAATAAAAACAATGTAGGCTACCGAAATTGACTTGATGTATGTGACGATCTCCGACTTAAGCTTACCAGCATACAACCAAATACAGTATAGAACAATTGTGCAAGAATCGGCAGGCTTATCCATCTCATTAATGTGAGTACCAACATTTATTTATTTTTTTTAGTTAATTAGTTAAAGATTATCTAAACTCTAATACTTTGAATTATTAAAAAAACGAAAATGAATTTTCTTCTATTAACATTAACTTAATTAGTTAATACCAATATAAATCAATTGAATTAAATTAATTTTAATTAATTAATTCTATTTTAAAATATAAGTATGCTGGTATTAAAATATGCTACAAAAATGATAAATTTGCTTTCGAAGGGAACAAGAGTAAGGTGGTCCGTGGAACTGTTCAGACTTAAAAAAAGTGGTCCCCACTTCAAAAAAGTTTCAGAAACACTGAACTACAGTATTTTCCATACCCTAAACTGGGGTAAACTTGACCATAAAAATGTTTAAACTGTGATATCAGATGCACTGAACATATTTCCAAAGTTCATTATTTTTCCACCATTACTTAAATATAATAGAGCTTATATCATGGTTAATTTTTTTTTGTTTTATGGTTACTTACCGTTATACGCCATTTTACAGTACATTTTGAGTTTCAACACTTCTTACCCTACTTATAAGACTCGCAATTTATATGTACTTCTTGTTAATGTGACGTAGGTGCAAACAAATGAACACACACAATTTTACTGATAAGGAAATTCTAATATCAATTAAGAAAAAAAATACTTTTATTTATGCTAGGTAGGCTAATAACCACTGTTGTAGCAAAGGATAACAGCTTGGTTTTATTTGAAGCAAATAATAATTAATTAGATCGTCTTTTGTTTCTCAATTGCTTATAAAAGCTGAATATTTTAACCATTTCCTACCTAAATTGTTTTCTTGTGGGTGAAACAATTTTTTCTTTGCATCTAGCTTGTATTTTGGCTTAAGATCATGGAGAAACAAAAAAGAAAGCAATCCTCTTCCTAAAAACAGCTGCCAAGAAAGTGGCGTGCATTCTATCGTAAAGAACAAAACTACTTCCGAGGATAGCAAATGGAATCATGAGGCAAATCATATGAGCAGAGATTACAGAAATGTTACTTACTTACTTACTTACTTACTTACTGGCTTTTAAGGAACCCGGAGGTTCATTGCCGCCCTCGTATAAGCCCGCCATTGGTCCCTATCCTGTGCAAGATTAAACCAGTCTCTACCATCATATTCCACCTCCCTCAAATCAATTTTAATATTATCTTGCCATCTACGTCTCGGCCTCCCCAAAGGTCTTTTTCCCTCCGGCCTCCCAACTAACACTCTATATACATTTCTGGATTCGCCCATACATGCTACATGCCCTGCCCATCTCAAACATCTGGATTTAATGTTCCTAATTATGTCAGGTGAAGAATACAATGCGTGCAGTTCTGTGTTGTGTAACTTTCTCCATTCTCCTGTAACTTCATCCCTCTTAGCCCCAAATATTTTCCTAAGTACCTTATTCTCAAACACCCTTAATCTCTGTTCCTCTCTCAAAGTGAGAGTCCAAGTTTCACAACCATACAGTAATATAATTGTTTTATAAATTCTAACTTTCAGATTTTTCGACAGCAGACTGGATGATAAAAGTTTCTCAACCGAATAATAACAGGCATTTCCCATATTTATTCTGTGTTTAATTTCCTCCTGGATATCATTTATGTTTGTTACTGTTGCTCCCAGATATTTGAATTTTTCTACCCCTTCAAAGGATAAATTTCCAATTTTTATATTTCCATTTCGTACAATATTCTGGTCACGAGACATAATCATATACTTAGTATTTGATGGGATTTACTTCCAAACCTATCTCTTTACTTGCTTCAAGTAAAATTCCCGTCTTTTCCTAATAGTTTGTGGATTTTCTCCTAACATATTCACGTCATCCGCATAGACAAGCAGCTGATGTAACCCGTTCAATTCCAAACCCTCTCTGTTATCCTGAACTTTCCTAATGGCATACTCTAGAGTAAAGTCAAAAAGTAAAGGTGATAGTGCATCTCCTTGCTTTAGCCCACAGTGAATTGGAAACTCATCTGACAGAAACTGACCTATACGGACTCTGCTGTACGTTTCACTGAGACATATTTTAATTAATCGAACTAGTTTCTTGGGGATACCAAATTCAATAAGAATATCATATAAAACTTCTCTCTTAACCGAGTCATATGCGTTTTTGAAATATATGAATAACTTACAGAAATGTTAGTGATTCCAAATGGACTCATTCGAGCAGAAAGGGTTAATATTAAATGTACTATTCTCACTTTTTTTAATACGTAGTACTACTGAATTATTAATTGTTTTATCTTAAACTCTGGAGGGGGCAGCCCCTAAATGACGCCACTGAGTATTATACAAGTCCATGCCAGTATTCGTTACATTGGAACTGCTGGTAATACAGTTTTGAGCCATTACCGTCATGATGGGTTAGTGAACTCAAGGTAATCACGCATCTGCTTGTTTGCAACAGGAACGTAGCTCCAGGCAGTGAGGCAACAGCAGCATTCAAGATGACTCCAAAATTCTCTGGCAGGAGCACTATTGCTGCCAAATTTGTATCCAAGGAGTTGGAGGATGTGGATGGCTTCTTGAACTTCATGGTGGAGCCCAAGAAGGAGGCGGCAAACGGCACCGGCAATGCTGCATAGACAGATCGTGTGAAGTGTGTATGTGTGCGTGCGTGGCTGCTGTCAGGGTTGCTTTATACAAGGAGCAAAGTGTTGGGCGCCCTCCCATCACTCTTGGAGATGCATTACTAGTTCGTGTTGAATGTGCTTCCAGTAAGTCTGTATTTGTTACTTGCTGCACAGTCTACAGGAAATCTTACGATTTTGATCACGTAATTTCATAGCAATATTTAATGTGACGTTTTTAATTACTCTCTGTCAGATCTGTGTTTAAGGTTACACTGAGGTGAAACTTTGTTGAAGACTTTATTTTTCGATTTTTAACATTAAAAATTGTTTATGGTTCAGAGAACTTCTTCATGAAGTTTCATGCAGAAAGGCCGTTTCTGCCAACATTTAATTATTATTTAAAGGTTGCAATCTTCTTCATTTGCATTGTTCTTCATATTGCTTTACTGAAAATATTAGTCTTTCGTCAAATTTTGTACTATACGCATTATTCTTTTTGCAGATTTTATTAAAGGTATATACTTAACAAAACTTGTTATCAGGAATTTCTTTAAACCTTAAGATTCTGTGGCAAAATATTTTTTTTAATGTGCTTTTATATTTAACTATATAAAATAATTTTTCTTAGTTCTTGAAGAATAATCCGAAAAAAAAAAATAGAAAGTTATGTTTCGGAGAGTTTGAAAGGTGTGTGGAGTGAATTTCAGGCAAAAATTTTAAAATTTGTAGAAGCAGCACCGGTGGTGAATTTTCAAAACATGATTTAAATGTACAAACATATTAATAATTAATATAATTTTGGATCAAAGGAGATGAAATTTTGCACAGAGACTATTTATATGTGACATGATATGTGTACAGATTTTCAAAGATCGACCTCAAATGGTTAAGAAAATTCAAATTTCACCTAAGTGTATCATCAAAATTCATTTTAAATCAGCCTGGGTTTATTTTAAGCTAGAATAAACTTGCAGACCTAATAGAATAGATAGGTTTCGTGTAGTTGTTCATTTCCTCGACTAACTAGGAACTAGGTTCAGGATCTGTGCCCCTTGATCCGAGATAAAACAACCCTGCCAGTGGAATTGATTCTGGGTTGCAAAGTGTTATGTGGATAAGAAGTTTCTAGTAATATTTTGGTCTTTTAAATTGTAATTTCGTTCTGTGTTCATGCCATATTCGTAGCATTTAATAAAATTTCAAGTGGACATATTTGAACAAAATTATTATTAATCTTGCTAGATACATCTCTGTTGAAAATGAAGGTCAAGACTTGTACTATGAAGTTATTTTATGGCCAGAGTTTTGTAATTCTATTCTTGTGAATTAGACTACCAAAGCAGGATCCAGATTCACTGAACTATATAAACACTATTAGAGTGAGTTAGGTAAATGGGTTTGTCATGATTTGTTGGGTTTAATTCTGACATCTGTAATTTTAGATTGCAATGACTAATGTTCTCACATTTTTCATGGATTTCTGTCTCTATTACAAACTGGAAAGAGAAGTAAACTTGTCCTGAATGTGACTAAATTGTTCTGTTAAGTGAGAAGAGAGTAAGATTTCTATTCACTATTGATATTTATATTTTTATTTGTTTATTGTTAGGAAGGAGAAATTTCTGTCAAGATCTTGATTGAATGTTCCTTTATTTTTAATAGGCCATTTCGAAAGTATTCTAAGATGTCTTAATATTAAATGCGCATTTCAAAATAGGCAATTAAATGATTAACATCGCTAAGATATTTACAGCCCTGGTGCTAATGAAAAAAACGTTTGTTTGCTGAATTGCAAGATATCCCTGATGACTTCATATGTAGTGGCACTTGATCGTATTCACAATACATGTGAATCAAATCGTATGATGTCCCTTGAAAGAAATGTGTGACACAAAAAATGTAAAATTAAATTTGATGGAGAAAATACGATCTGTTGCAACCTGATCATTGGAATGCTTTCTCAGTGGGACTCTACATTTTGAAGCAATTTGAATGCAGGAAGATGCAGTAATATAAAAAAAAAAAATAAACTTTTTTTTTTTCTTCCGATGGGTAATATTTGTATGTTCATTAGTTGCTCCTCATATTATTCTCTGGTTGGTTACATTTGCATGTATATTCAGCATTCTACAAGGTCACTTCTAATGAAAATATCAAAATGACAGATTAATTGGACGGATTATTAACACAAAACTGTGTAAGATTGGGGAGTGATACTTTTGGGACAGTAAATATCCAAAGATAGCGTGTCTTATTTCGAATAGGATATTAAGACAAGGTCGGGTCTCAGAGAGGTGTGGTACAAAACGAATGAGGAAACTTGGGGCATGTAACGGTCGTTTGTCGCGCATTACGAAATGTTATTCAGCTAGTCATCTTCTCCTTCCGTCCTACGATTGGCGGTCTTAACAGCTACTTCCATCTAAAAAACTAGCAATCTTCAACATTAAAAAGCAACACTCTGGAGTGTCCAGTGAAATTGGGTCCTGCGGTGGTTTCTACCTATTTACATGGCCTGGAATATTTCAAATCGGTAGCTATTCAGTAGATGGTGCTCACCATAAAGTCTATGTTCTACATAATCAGAAAATGTCTTTACAACATTATTTGGCATCTGCCTAAATATTTCTCATTGTGCAAGGTTCCTTTAAAATTTTCAGTAATATTGAACAAACTTTAAGGATATCCTTGATTTTACAGCTTCCACAGTTACTGCGTCTTTGCACAGGGACTGTTAAAAATGCTGGCTGTCTCCGTTTATCATAATATGACAACAAAGGAGAAGATAGTTACGTTATTATATAATATTGGTAATATAACAATATGCCTGTGTAATTCCACATTAGCTCCAGTGGTGGTACAAAGTGTACGAACATAAAAACTGTTTTTAATACCTACAAGTTAAAAATAACTTTTATTGCACTAAAATATCGTATCAAAAATTATGATAACTGACAAAGTTTTGAGCAGAATTATAATTTCAAAAGTAAAGAATACAATTACGTGTGAATTTATTAATGAGACTTAAGAATTATAATAATTCTAGTTTCTGTGTTGTTAATTTTACTGCAAAGATACTGACAGCGTAATTTGTTTTAATTTTTGAGGTTGTTACGCCTGACCACCACTGTGTGCTTTGAAGTGTTGTCGGCTTTCTCCATATTGTCATATTTGTGTTACATATTCCTGTGTTTGTGTGTTTATGTGTGTACAGATAAAAAGTTGATAAATATGTGCGTATGTACTTTAACTGGAATGAATGAAAATTTTCATGTTTGAAATTTGTGTATTGCTGTTGGTTGGGTGGTTGTAATAAGCTTCCAATTACGTTTTTCAGATATTTCTCTTTGTAATTCAAGTTGCTAAAATACGGAGATCTTACGTTTATTTTATGCAACTCATCGAAGTTAGAATAATTTCGTAGATGTGAGTCAGAAGCAGAAAGTGGAATTGCTTTGTGTGGACTGAGGGTTGGTTCGTGACTATTTTGATCATAGCAATATCGGACGTAAAATAGAGGGCCATAGAAATTTTTAGTTATATTTAAAGAATTAAAGTTGATAAGACTGCTTTTATATATGTTATAGTTTTTTTATATATTTATGTTGAATTCTACATTAATACAAATACTCATGTAGGCAATATCGATTACTCAAAGTGGCATATAAAAGTTAGAGAGGATATGAAACAAGGTGGGCTGATGCATCAGAAGTCTTTCTGAACATTTTAGAGCTCGAACTTGTCTTTGTATTATGTTTATGTTGTTAGAATTTTCTCATGAAAATCACATTTTATTGTAACGAATTAGAAAAAAGAAACTCTATTTAGTATATTACATTTCAAGGTACCTTGTTTTCATTAATATTCTTTTCAGGTATATAAGAGTATCCATAGTTTAGAGTGTGTTAGTGTGAAATGTGTGACTGAATGAAAGAGAGAGTGAAAGTGAAGTGAACTGAACTGATTTTGTCAAATGCATTTAATAGCTAGGAGTGAATTACATTATTTTATATGCTGGAACTATATTTATGAAATTAAGAAATCATGACAAATATATACTAAAGTAAATTTTAAGTTCTAGAATTTTAAAAATTATTTTTGAAACTTAAAATAAATATGTATAGACGTGTTTAACGCATTGCTGTATTGCCATAACGTAATGAGTTAACCTTGTGATACTGGATAAGTTGCTGTTATTCCATTGAAGACAAAATGTCTGCAGTCTCCTACAGGAGCGTAACTCATTGTTTATTTATGTAGCTGTCCTTTAGTGTAGCAGATGTTAGCGTATTTACTTGTATTCGTTCATACGAATTATGCCCCTCCTCACACAAACATTTTTCAGGGCCCTCCTTTAAAGACTGTTGAAGTTCCATAATTTAACTACAGTACTAAGACAATAAGCTAGGGAAATTTCATTACAATGTCCCCCCAAAGAAGAAAGTTACCCTTCAATAGTAGCTTGCTTTCTAAAACTTATTAAACATATATTTGCTATTTCAATATCATGTGATTTAACAGAATTCTTCTTTCATGTAAAAAAAGTCAATATTTTGTGTCCTCTTCTTCCTAGAAATATATATATATATATATATATATATATATATATATATATATATATATATATAAAATCGAACCAATTCCCCCCCCCCCCAATCGAGTGGTATCTATTTTTAATTCGTGCTAACATAATGTACTAACTCCTATTTAAAATGGTACGAAAAATAAGAAATTTAAATTAAGAATTCTGACATGGATGAATATATAATAGGATGCGAAACTTACTGAGTGTCCCATAACACATGCTAGAGGCGCTGTTGTAGAAATTGATCTTGCTGCCACCTGTTAGGGGGAGGGGCATTATTACATCTAGCAGCGCACCAAATAGCGAAAAGAGTAACTAATTACTCCATGTATTTAGCAGCGCACCTGGTGACGAAAATGTTAAACTGTGCAAAAAGTATTCCCTCCCACCCTCATCGATATTCAACACTAACCCAATTTAAAATAAAACATTTACATTTTTATTCCTCACAGCATCTTCTACTGAAAATTCTTACCGGAGCCAACAGGAAGATAAAAGAGACGATCTATTTTACACTACCCGATTAAAATATAACCAGACAGAGACAAAAAATAAAGCAAAAGGTTAGATAATTGGGATTGTATTCTTTGGGTAGTTAGTGTACACCGCAATGGAAAAGTCTGCAAGAACTACTTAGTTCAATTTATTATATTACTATAACTTTACAATACATTCAACACTATTTTTACAACGTCCATAAACATCACTGTTTAACATACACTGCTTATACACACACATATCACTTTATGTTCACTTATTAGTAAGTTTCTATCTGCCATCTTGCTTCTCGAGCAATATCTCGAATGGATAAATAGAGAACTCTGGGTAATTTACCCAACACGTAGTTCTAATGTTCACCACCTACGACATTGGGCGCTGATCATCTTATTTCAGCCCCTGCCGCCAGATGGTGCTGACCACAGTTTCGCATCTTATTATATATTTATCCATAATTCTGATCTATAAATGTTTGAAGTTTGAATAGTTAACATCACTTAACTTTTGTGGACTGCAGCTTTAATAACCTGTAATAAAAATATTACAATAAATTTAGACTGTTTTTGTCATGGTTATTTAACTAGCTTTCACTAAATTTTATGATGAACAAAGCAAGAGTGGTTGTTGTGCCCATTATATACAGTAACAAGTTTTATTCTTGAGGAGAAAAAATATAGTTCACAAGAGTTGACTAAACTAATGCTAAATTGTCACTATTATTATTATTATTATTATTATTATTACTATTCGAACTTTATGTATTTAAAGATCAGAATTGTTAAATTTGTTAGCTTTCATTTCAATTATTTATTAACATTTTGCTAATTTTATCGACCATATAAGTAAACAGCGAGTTACGTATGACTTTGCCAATGTAGTACACTGTATTGTAGCTTGGGCTCAGTTTATTTGTAAGGCAGTTTAAAATGAAGAAAAGAGACAGCTATAAGTTTGAATGTGTAAAGTTGTAACTTAAAATTGTCTTTAGTATATCTGAATAAGAATTCTGATTTGCAAGCCAGGTTCAATGCTGATGATACTGAGAACTTGTAGACATGTGAAATGTAACTTTGTAAGAGAATATTTATGTATTCGAAATATTTTTGTACAAGAGTAGAATTTGATATATGTGTGTTACGATATATGTAAAGTTTTGTAAACAAAACATATTTGTATCTGAATTTTAACTGCCAATAATAGTAATAAATAAAAAAAAAATATTTCTAAATTTTAATATTTTGAGTCGGGACAAGATTGTCTTTCTGAACATTTGTGCAAAGTGAACATTTTGGACTCTAGACAAACGAGCAAACTACAGCAACAAACAAGCATTTCCCGTCATTTCGTAGTCCATTATTTTGAGGCAAAGTACGAAGTAGAAATAAATTTGATTTTTGAGTAAAATACGTCTTTCCCTCCACCGAGTATGACCACCAGTTCTGGGATCCGTGTGAAACAAAAGATGACAAAATGTCAAATGCTTACTGTAACGAACTATGAACCAGTCGAATGCTAATTAATGTTATTAGTAGTAGGGACTCTCACTTTGAGAGAGGAACATAGGTTAAGGGTGTTTGAGAATAAGGTGCTTAGGAAAATATTTGGGGCTAAGAGAGATGAAGTTACAGGAGAATGGAGAAAGTTACACAACGCAGAACTGCACGCATTGTATTCTTCACCTGACATAATTAGGAACATTAAATCCAGACGTTTGAGATGGGCAGAGCATGTAGCACGTATGGGCGAATCCAGAATTGCATATAGAGTGTTAGTTGGGAGGCCGGAGGGAAAAAGACCTTTGGGGAGGCTGAGACGTAGATGGAAAGATAATATTAAAATGGATTTGAGGGAGGTGGGATATGATGGTAGAGACTGGATTAATCTTGCTCAGGATAGGGACCGATAGCAGGCTTATGTGAGGGCGGCAATGAACCTCCGGGTTCCTTAAAAGCCAGTAAGTAAGTAAGCAGTAGGAGGCCATGAACCAATGTAACTTGTGTGACCACGCCCAATGACGCCACCTCGCCTCGGACATGAGGGCGCTAAAGTTGCATATAAATTAGCTATGCCGTGCAGCCCCTCTCAGTAACATCTCGGCATCGAGAGTAGGCACTGATCACTCATAATCGTGAGTTCTGCAATGTTAAAGAATGATACACTTTGAGTGAACCATAGTGAAGATGGACTAATTTCGGAATGTCGCTTTAGGTGAAGAGAAAATATGTTGCAAGCCCTTCATTAATCACTTCTCTTATCACTGACCCATACTCTCCATTTATAAAGGTAAAAGGTAAAGGTAAAGGTATCCCCGTAACATGCCATGAAGACACTTAGGGGGCATGGAGGTAGAGCCCCATGCTTTCCATGACCTCGGCACTAGCATGAGGTGGTGTGGTCGGCACCATGCTCTGACCGCCTTTTACCCCGGGAAAGACCCGGTACTCAATTTTATAGGAGGCTGAGTGAACCTCGGAGCCGTTCTGAAAGTTTGGCAACGAGAAAAATCCTGTCACCACCTGGGATTGAACCCCGGACCTTCCAGTCCATAGCCAGCTGCTCTACCAACTGAGCTACCCGGCCACCCCTCCATTTGTAAACCGAAACAAAAATAAAACATTCAAACCAACACAACTATAGCTTCGTTCCCGATTATTGTACGTGCTGGTGTATCCCTCATACAGTGCAGATTTTTTTTGTAATATTGTTGATACAGTTTGTATTCAGGGGAACAGAACTGTTGTTGGTGACGACGACGACCATGAAAAGTCTTACTGCCACTGTGATGTACCATGGAAAGTGAAATGCCAAATGGAGAAAGCAATATTATTTTGAAATGACATGACAAAGACAATAAGGACCTTGATGAGAACCATTACAAAGACAACGAAGACCATAATAAGGACCATGGTCCATGATAAAGACAGGACAGTGATAAGGACCATGACTCCTAACAGCAAGGACCACAATGAGGATCATGGTAAGGATCCTGATAAGGATGACAAAGATCACAATAACAATCATGACAATGTCCATGATATGGATCATGACATGGTCCATATCGTAATCCATGTCGTGGTCCATGTCATGGTCCTCGTATTTGACTTTGTCGTGGACCTTATTGTCTTTGTCATGGTCCTTATCTAGGTCGTGGCCCTTGTCGTTATTGTCGTGTTCCTTGTCCTTGTGTTATCTTTGTCTTCCTCCCAATAGTAGTCCTTCACTTCAAAGTAATATTGTACAGTATTGTTTTCCTCCTATTGTAGGCCTAAGTGGCTTTTGTCACATGTTAGGCCTACCTTCCATATTTTCATAAAAAAAAAAAAAAAAAGGAAGAGCATGCACATACAGAGACCTATACTGTCTCTACAAGAAATAGGTTGACAACTGGTAACTTTTTGCACTGGTGTGTATTGCGGGAGATTGGGAATTGGGTGAAAATACGCATGCGCGGCCAGACGTCTTCCTGCGTGGCTACGGCTACGTCTCTTTAAAGTCAACAATTAATATTTTGGAGGTTTATGTGAGTTTATAGGGGCATTCGCAAGATGATTACAACCGTTAATTAATATTACGGTAATTTTCTCTTGTAATAAGAGTAGTACTACGGGAAAAACCGTATTAACACTCACTGTTAACTTTGGTTAGGAAAGTGGATAAATGCAATAGTAAATCTGCCCCAAGTTGAATTAAACAAGATTATGTCCATAGATGGCAGCATATCGTATCCAACCAACCAACATCTTGTTTCACTGAAAGTTTATATGACCGGAGATCAAGCTGACTTGCTTTTGACTCCTCCTTTAATTTATAACACTTTGAAATTGTTCAGTTTAGTTCTTCAGTTCTTGATGTTAAACCATGATGAATATCGTATCGTATAGCGGCCTTCGTCGTAGCATCATGTGGCGACCTTGGTTGTAGCCTTGAATACAAATGTATTTTTATTAATTTTGAAGTGCCGTAGGTATCACGTTGGGGGTCACCAAATGTAGAGACGATAATGATAATAACTAATAAAAGTTTTATTGAAACATTGACAACAAGAATATAACTACAAGTCAGGCTTCGTAACTACAACAAAATTAATAAACATGCATTTCCAGTCAAGGCCGCTACAATCTACAGTTGAAAGACAATAAAATATATAACGATATGACTGTGGAATTCCACATATTTTGGCAACACTGATTTCTTTGTCACCTAAAAAATGGAGGTAACGGTACGAATGTCCATCGACGGACAATTCAATCAATTGACGTTTTGAGAATTGATGTTTTTATATTATATCTTTTATGTAATGTTTTCGGTTCTGTCTTTCATTTTAAACAAGTTTGTACGTCAGTTCGATGGTGTCTGTATTATTGTAACTTAGTTCAAGGTGAGTTACTCAAATTTCTCAATTTTTTTTAGTGGGTAGTATTGTAGAAGTATTTGATCTTCGCTTCTGTACAAGAAAGCTATAGCTACGGTATGAATTACGTGAAAATACTTCTGGCAACTATTGTATGTAAGTAAACTTGTATCATATTAAACTTTTACAGGAAGTGAAGGAAATGACTGTTACCACCTGTTACTACATTTCGTCAGTGCCATAACCTGTTGAGCTCGTGCGACTAGAGAGAATGGAAGTGAAAATCACGAAAAGAAGAGATTGAAGGTAGGCTGAAACATTTGCATTTACATTAAGCTATCATGAGTTCCATTTTCTTAAATTTGTTGTTGGTTTTTGCATAGACCTATTTGCAACATTGTACATTAAAAAACATATTTTTTGTTAATTATGTAGTAAGCATCGACCAGGCCGCCATCTTGTCACAATAGAGGTCCAGGACACATACTGTACATTGCGTTGCTTACGAGGTTATACAAGCACGATCGAGAGAGGGTCTCTGAGCGTCATGACAATTTCTGCCGCTAGGTTCGTCTCGCAATCCTATTAAATGATGAATAGATCCATTACTAAGCATTGTGTATCGTGAAAATTCTTTTCGAGTACGAAGATTATACACATAACAAGCATGTTACAGTCTTATTTGATATTTATTGATGACTTGTTAAATATCATTATGCAGATTTTCAGCGTCATTTATTGGAATTTACAATTTTGTTTCCCGAAAGTCTGAATTTATTCAATTAAATTTTTTTCTTCTAAACTACATTGTTCATCTGGTTCATTTACTTTGACAAGTTGATTGTTTTCAGTTGTTAAGGGTTTGTTTTCAGTTGTTAAGTATGTTCGAGAATAAGGTTCTTAGGAAAATATTTTTGGCTAAGAGGGATGAAGTTACAGGAGAATGGAGAAAGTTACACAACGCAGAACTGCACGCATTGTATTCTTCACCTGACATAATTAGGAACATTAAATCCATACACTGCCCATCTCAAACGTCTGGATTTAATATTCCTATTTATGTCAGGTGAAGAATACAATGCGTGCAGTTCTGCGTTGCGTAACTTTCTCCGTTTTCCTATAACTTCATCCCTCTTAGCCTCAAATATTTTGCTAAGCACCTTATTCTCAATCATCCTTAACCTCTGTTCCTCTCTCAAAGTGAGAGTCCAAGTTTCACAACTACACAGAACAACCGGTAATATAATTGTTTTATAAATTCTAACTTTTTTGTTTGTTTGTTTGTTTGTTTTTTTTTTGTTGAAAGGATGAATTTCTAATCTTTATGTTCCCATTTCGTAATATGTTCTGGTCACAAAACATAATCATATACTTAGTCTTTTCGGGATTTATTCTCAAATCTATCTCCTTACTTACTTCAAGTAAAATTCCCGTGTTTTCCCTAATAGTTTGTGGATTTTCTCCTAACATATTCCCGCCATCCACATGAACACGCAGGTGATGTAATCGTTCAATTTCAAACCCTCTCTGTTATCCTGGACTTTTTCAATAGTATATATTGTAGAGCAAAGTTAAAAAGTAAAGGTGATAATGCATCTCCTTACTTTAGCCCACAGTGAAATTGGAAAAACGTATACGGACTCTGCTGTACGTTTCACTGAGACACATTGTAATTAATCGGATTAGTTTCTTGATAATACCAAATTCAATGAGAATATCATATAAAACTTCTCTGTTAACAGATCTATTAGTAGCTGATGTAGGGGACTTTACTATTATATTTCCATTTTTTTCTCCAATATCTTTTGAATACAAGAAATCTGATCAGTAGTTGATCTATTGCGCCTAAAACCACGCCAATCACTTTATTGTAAACTAGCCGTACCCGTGCGCTCCGCTGCACCCGTTAGACATAAATATAAAGTAATTACACAATTAAAATAGGACGTTTGATCCAGGGAACATTCGTGTTTGATAGAAGGATAAATCGTTTAATATGTTATTTAATTTAAATTGCACACAAATAATTAAAATGCGATCATTTTCGTCCAGAGAGCAATCATTTGGTGCAATGACAATTCCTTTAACCTGTTTCTAATTTTTATTACATGCAACCATAGTTTAATGAACATTGACATCATTTAGATTTAATGTGTATACTTTATTTTACTTGTTATAAGTTTCCATTGAATTATGGTAATAACTTAATTTTAACCCTTGTTTTCTACATATTCAGTAAATGGCGTTTGGCCCACTATGGTTCTGAACCCTTCAAATAACTTAAATTATATTATATAATATTACATTACATATATTATATTATATTATATTATATTATATTATATTATATTACATTATATTATATCAGAAGTTACTGTAATAACATTATAGCATTATGTCCTCTAGAGAAACTACACTTTCCAATGGTGAAATAATAATTAATTATACAAATCGGTCAATTTAGCTTCCGATGTTACTTCATACAAACACAGAAACATTCTCTGTAGGCTATCTTTCATAGCTTTCGATTGTTGCTGTCCAAGGCCCCTTATAGACGAAGTCATTTGTTTTTTATTTCATTATATGGCCTTATATGGCAGTTATTTTAATTTTAAAACTCATTTATTTCATTAAATATCAGTCCTATCAAACTTTTTCAAGGAATAAAACTTATCTAAAATTATTTTTAAAGAAACTTTTGTTATGTAACATTTTTCACAAAAATCAATAATAAGCGAGATATTTCGATTTATTTAATTCAGGCCCCCTTATAACCCCCCTTTTAAATAATGTATTTTGAATGCCATATAGCCTAAAATCTAAGTTACAACGAACATAATCCAATTTTCATCGAAATCCGTCCATCCATTATCGCGTGAAAAGGTAACAAACATACAGACAGACATACGAACAAAAATTTCAAAAAAGCGATTTTCGGTTTCAGGGTGGTTAATTATATATGTTAGGACCAATTATTTTTGGAAAATCGAAAATTACCAGAAAAATTTCGGCTACAGATTTATTATTAGTATAGATGAACTTTTGTCATATACCTACACGTGGAACGTTACGTACTATAAGAGAACATTGATGTTAAGAGTGTAGCAAACATTGATACTTAATGCGGTTTACAAGTTCTGTAGCTATATCGTATCGTGCTTCTGTGTGCTTGAAACTGGCAAACAAATTTATTTAATATGCATATTTCTTCAAGCATCGTCTTTTAATTTATATTGTATTTTTATGTAATATGTACTGCACGTCTATCTGTCATAATAAGAAGAAGATCACAATGTGCATATAGTTAGTAACATAAATTGCGATTCACAAAACATCTGTTATGGCCTGAGGTTGGGGACAAAACTGTTACTTTTGCCGACTGAGCTGCATTTTGACATGCTGCAGCCATCTGGTGTAAGATATTGTAACTGCATTCTCAATTCTGCTGGCAGATGGCGGTGTACTAGGAGTCTACACACTAGTACCATCTAAGGCAATATTTGGAACTACAGTATTCCAAAGTGGACACTGAATTTCGTGTCGTGTTCGTTTTACTTACCCATATAATTGTGTAATTTGCGTCTATTTTATGTCTCCCTAAATTAGCTGTGTGGTAGAGGAAGAGAATAATAGTCGAGGAACTGAGAACATTGTCAGAGGAAAATGAAAAACAGTGAGGAATGGAAGTATTTACTTAATTCCTTCTGTAGCAAGATTATCTTTAGCGATATTGACACTGGCTCAATAATTATATAAACTTATTTACTTACTTAATGGCTTTTAAGGAACCCGGAGGTTCATTGCCGCCCTCACATAAGCCCGCCATTGGTTCCTATCCTGAGCAAGATTAATCCATTCTCTATCATCATATCCTACCTCCCTCAAATCCATTTTAATATTATCTTCCCATCTACGTCTCGGCCTCCCTAAATGTCTTTTTCCCTCCGGCCTCCCAACTAACACTCTATATGCATTTCTGGATTCGCCCATACGTGCTACATGCCCTGCCCATCTCAAACGTCTGGATTTTTGTTCCTAATTATGTCAGGTGAAGAATACAATGCGTTCAGTTCTGCACTGCAACTTTCTGCATTTTCCTGTAAGTTCATTACTCTTAGCCCCAAATATGTTCCTAAGCACTTATTCTTGGACACCCTTAACATCTGTTCTTCTCTCAAAGTGAGAGTTCAAGTTTCACAACCATACAGAATCTACAGTCTCTATTAGGCTATAATGTTTTCTTAGATATTTTGAAGTACTACTTCTGTAATCGCTTTTGTCATCTAGTCTGCTGTCAAAAAAGAATCTGAAAGTTAGAATTTATAAAACAGTTATATTACCGGTTGTTCTGTATGGCTGTGAAACTTGGACTCTCTCTTTGAGAGAGGAACAGAGGTTAAGGGTGTTTGAGAATAAGGTTCTTAGGAAAATATTTGGGGCTAAGAGGGATGAAGTTACAGGAGAATGGAGAAAGTTACACAACGCAGAACTGCACGCATTGTATTTTTCACCTGACATAATTGGGAACATTAAATACAGATGGGCAGGGCATGTAGCACGTATGGGCGAATCTATAAATGCATATATGGAAGACCTGAGGGAAAAATACCTTTGGAGAGGCCGAGACGTGGATGGGAAGATAAGTTATCTTCTTTTTATTAATTATTTATATTTGCCAATTATCGGGAAGATGAGAAGTCTTGTGATATGACTTATTTCACTCATATAGCCAGCCCAGTCTGAGCTGTATAGGACAAGGAAATATCGCATGCATTTCACTGCATTACAAATTATCGAACCTAACTAACGGTTTGATTTGTGTGGTCAGTAGTATTACGTTACAGTCATAACACGGATCAAATTGCAGTCACAAAATAAACAAGAGTGACCGATCGGGAGAGATACAGAGAATATTTATTAAAATGTAAACTTTTCAAAGTTTAAATGATTTCCTGCTTTTTTATTAATGGGTTTAAATTATTTCCTATTTATTTATGACTGAATGATCCCTACATTTGTGTTTCAACAGCTTTTTTATATTAAGTTGAAAAGTTTAATGTATTTCTCTTAGAACAGATGATACATTGATTTTTCTATAAGTTAGAAGGCGAGACCTGGCATGTTAGCTGTGCGATAGCGTAAAGAATGAGCTATCAAAAAGAGAGTTTGTTTCAGTATACGAATCTAAGACCTATCTTCCCCCTCCTTACCCATTGGTGATATAGCCACGACACATAAGGTCACAGGATAGGTCTTGTCTCTCCCTGCATATAAGGCAGGGGAAGACTCGCGATATCGTCTCATTCAAGACATTCCACTGCAAGCCGAAGGGCGCGGGTTCGACTCCCATTCATTCATTCATTCATTCATTGACAGTGTTCTGCCCAAAGGCAGGTCTTCCACTGCGAACCTAGCTTTCTCCAATCTTTCCCCCCTTGTCTCCATATATATCTCCATGTCGTCTATCATCTGGATTTTCCCCATTGGTCCAATCCTTCCGTCCGCACTATAGTTCCTGGGTTTAAACAAATTAATTCCACGTGTATTTCCGTGATGGACTGGTACATGTTTTGGCAGTGAATGGTTCTCATTTTCAGCATCTGTTGTAAAGTTTGGTTAGTGATAGTGTTTTGTTTAGTTTCATGGCCTACTCGACATGATTTTACATAACGTACTTATTTGTCTCAAATTTGAAGTTCACGAAACAAGTTTAATAAATAGTTAAAAGACATTAAACGGGTGAATGGGTAAAATTTCTATAATGGAGATTCGGAATATGTAAATTTTAATACTATAGGGTGCCATTTTAAAGAATAAAATTTACCATCACATCCTGTATGTGTGAATAACTTTTTTCGGACATTGGTATCATATTGTATGGTTTATATCCAACAGCTTTTGTATAAAACTTTTTTTCGTGAAATTGAAATTTAATTAGTTATGAGTAATATTCCATACTTTTTGAACACTCTGTATTTTAAACATAGTTGGTGACATTGAACAACCGTTCAGTAAATATTTTGCATTTCTAAATTCTTCTGTTAACTCTATTTTTACTCTGCATTGCTATTAAAATGTACCGAAATGTTAATATAATAATAATAATAATAATAATAATAATAATAATAATAATAATAATAATAATAATAATAATAATAATAATAATAATAATAATAATAAATTATTTAATCTGACAGGATTAAGGCCATAAGGCCTTCTCTTCCATCCTACCAGATAGCACATATAAATACAAAAAGAAATACAAACACTGATGAAAATAATACAAATTAAGTTAAAGCCCTATAGAGGGTCAACAGGGTCAAAAGAACACTGTAGAGCTCTCATCGAGCTAATACAAGAAAAAAGAAAGAAAACAGAGATAGCAATGATGGTATTGATAACTGACAATAATAATAGTAATAGTAATAATAGTAGTAGTAATAATAGTAATAATAATAATAATAATAATAATAATAATAATAATAATAATAATAATAATAATAATAATAATAACAATAATAATAATAATAATAATAATAATAATAATAATAATAATAATAATAATAATAATAATAATAAATACATTACATATTAATTGTCAATTTTACAACAGCATAGTTACAATATTTACTATATGTCATGGGTTAAGGTGAAGTTGCGCAACCTGACAGGTGTTTAACAAGCAATTCCATGAACTAGAATGTGATTTTTTAATTTAAATTTGAATTTTGATATTGTTCGACAGTCTCTGACATGGTCAGGAGAGAGTTCCAGAGGCGTGGAATAGATATGCTGAAAGATGATGAGTAGAAGGATGTTCTGTGCAGAGGAATAGAGAGAAGGTACATGTTCCGGGTTCGAGGTAGTGAAAGGTAAACAAAACGAGATGCTAGGTAAGAGGGTGTGACCTATCATTGATTTCTCAACGTTACATTTTTCTCGGAATACTATCATAATATGACATATTATGTCTTATCTAAATCATAAAAAATGAAGCCAACATCTTGCTCAATAATAATAACGGTAACAATCACCTGTCGTGATAATTGTTGGTTCTTATAAATCAGTCTTAGAAGAGCAGCTGTTAGCGTTTGCTGCCGTTGTCCACTCTGAACTACAAATTTGTCAACTTCCGTGGAACTTGGATCTGAAAAGGCACAATATGAAGCAATAAGAAGCCCCCCACCAGGCCGCCTTGACAGTGTTTAATGGGCTATTGTTTCTTCCTTAATCAATCAAAAAGATCTCGCTGGTAAGCCGGAAGCTTCTCGCAGGTGAGTAACTGTCCCTCGTCCACTTTTGGCAAAAACTGTGTTTTCTTCTCATCGCGATGACAAAGCAGGGAACACGATCACACGACGGAGTCCCCGTCATTCTCTTCCGCTACCTTGCTTACTTCTCGTCCTTAAAATGATCTCTCTTTTTCCCTTCTTTATCTTCCCATTCGTCATTGCCTCTACATTTATTGTTTTCGTCTCCATCGTTTTCCTCGTTTTTCTTTTTGACCTGTACGTCTATATTTCACCTACACTAATAGAACAAATGAAGAGGAAGGACCTACAGGAAATCTCTTTTCTCATATCATTTTAAGTAGAGCCTCTATTTCCGTAACATAGTTTCATATCAATGTATGAAGCCTTTTGAATAAGAAATTTTCGCTTTTGCCCCTTATGGTACAGCCACAGTATTATTAAAAAATGCAGTATTATAATAGTACATTATGCAACGAGCCTATAATGAAGGTAATTAAGAAGTGAGTATGGATATTTATGAAACTCGCTTGCGCTCGTTTCATAATTTTCATACGAGCTTCTTAATTACCATTATAGGCGAGTTTCATACGACTTTTTATGCTCGACCATATTTCTAACTTGATATTATTAATTTTATTGTATCTGACCTGGAGCAATGTCCCGTATGTTGTGAGATGTGCGCAGACGCGAAAGTATTGATTTTTTCCGAGGAACAGATGTCCACATTGACCTTGCTAGGCCATAAGAACCTACAGAGATAACATTGAAATTAAATTAGACATTGAAAAACGAGATGACAAATTGAATTTATTTGAATATTATTTACAATTAACGCTAATTATTATAGTAACAGAACATAACCTTCTGCGACAGTATTGGATTTCCAGCCTCCGTGACTTTTCGCTAATTCTCTTTCGAATGCATATCCGAGAATAATCGATACTTGCGGTTTTATAACGGTAGAAAGCTGACCTGTCATTGGCTAAACAATTGTAACCTGAGTCATCATTGGCTGAAAGACCTGACTTTTAATCAGTAGGTGTACTTTAATGACATGCATTAAAGGTCTGCTACCATGTGTATAATTACTACATTTCGGCATGGTCGAGCATAAATAAAATGATATATCTGCTCTCAAGAGTAACACAGAATCAGAAATCTTGTCTTAAATGAAAGGTAAAAGACTGGTAATCAACTTTGTTTGATGATTTTTAGACATTTTAATTTTTACATTTTTATTTTGCATTTTTATGAACAGAAAGGAAAAACTGCACTTCTATTTTTCACTTATTCTTTAATCTGCAATTTGACAATTTCCTCTTACAGAATTAGTCATGTATAATGTGAGAATATGCCCTGAAAATGTTATTCAATTATCTCTATTTTTGTATGAGATATTACATATTAAATGTTGAAAAATGTAAAATTAACAAACTAAGCACAGAGTAAAGGGACTGGAGCGCAGCGGCTGTTAAAAATGGCGTAAAAGCAATTATTTTCTTCGTAACGACCCTGAAATTTCGCTCAAATGAAGTCAATACTAAGAAGTATTTTTAGGCTAAAAATAAAAAAAATGTTAATTTTGACACACACATTTGGGCATTCCTGTAGGCCCTTCCAATCAAAAGATTTTCTGCAACGGAAATTCGTCTTCCATTTCCATGGAAATGCTTGCATCATATCCTATAAACTAAACAATGTGAACTAGTCCGTTGCTATAAATAGAAATGGAGTCCGCATATACCGTCTGTTTTGCACACAGGGACTTACCATTGTCATAAGAAACCCATGTATAAAAACAATGAAAAAGTAACGTCTTAATCAATGGGACATGTTAGAAATTAGCAATTTGTAAAACAAGAGAACAACACTTACGGTTGCTAAGTCAGAGTCTTATGTTCTCTTGTTTTACAAATTGTCAAAGTCTGCTATTCTCTAAACAAGATCCGCTGATTAAGTTATTTCTTCATTGTTCTTATACATAAGTTTTTATGGCAATATGTCCTGTACTGTAATATTCTTCAGCTGTGTTTTCATATGGACGCGTCATAGATTCGTGCACAACACAGGCGCGATTATAAAAAGTTAATACAAGTCTGGCATTATTCACATACAGATGGATAATATCAACAGTTGGGCATATTCTGACGTGCTTATACAGGGTGTTAAAAATCATTCAATATTTTGAGAGTTGGTACCAATCATCAAAACAAGAAAATAAAGTCTAACAAACATTGTTCCTAAAATTAGTCTAATATCTTCCGAGATATGAGTGCTCGTTCATCAACATCACGCCAGATGTTCAATGTAATTTCCATTCACTGTAACGCCTTACGTATTAGGGACCCATCCCTTGTTACACTTTTGTTTGCTGCATTTCCGATATGATACACTATAGGACTCTATAAGAAACGACCAAAGAGGTCACATTACAAGATATGCTTTTCTTACTTACTTACTTACTTACTGGCTTTTAAGGAACCCGGAGGTTCATTGTCGCCCTCACATAAGCCCGCCATTGGTCCCTATCCTGAGCAAGATTAATCCAGTCTCTACCATCATATCCCACCTCCCTCAAATCCATTTTAATATTATCTTCCCATCTACGTCTCGGCCTCCCCAAAGGTCTTTTTCCCGCCGGCCTCCCAACCAACACTCTATATGCATTTCTGGATTCGCCCATACGTGCTACATGCCCTGCCCATCTCAAGCGTCTGGATTTAATGTTCCTAATTAAGAATACAATGCGTGCAGTTCTGTGTTGTGTAACTTTCTCCATTCTCCTGTAACTTCATCCCCCTTAGCCCCAAACATTTTCCTAAGAACCTTATTCTCAAACACCCTTAATCTCTGTTCCTCTCTCAAAGTGAGAGTCCAAGCTTCACAACCATAAAGAACAACCGGTAATATAACTGTTTTATAAATTCTAACTTTCAGATTTTTTGACAGCAGACTGGATGACAAAAGCTTCTCAACCGAATAATAACACGCATTTCCCGTATTTATTCTGTGTTTAATTTCCTCCCGAGTGTCATTTATATTTGTTACTGTTGCTCCAAGATATTTGAATTTTTCCACCTCTTCGAAGGATAAATCTCCAATTTTTATATTTCCATTTCGTACAATATTCTGGTCACGAGACATAATCATATACTTTGTCTTTTCGGGATTTACTTCCAAACCTATCTCCTTACTTGCTTCAAGTAAAATTCTCTTGTTTTCCCTAATCGTTTGTGGATTTTCTCCTAACATATTCACGTCATCCGCATAGACAAGAAGCTGATGTAACCCGTTCAATTTCAAACCCTGTGTTATCCTGGACTTTCCTAATGGCATACTCTAGAGCAAAGTTAAAAAGTAAAGGTGATAGTGCATCTCCCTGCTTCAGCCCGCAGTGAATTGGAAAAGCATCAGACAGAAACTGACCTATGCGGACTCTGCTGTAAGTTTCACCGAGACACATTTTAATTAATCGAACTAGTTTCTTGGGAATACCAAATTCAATAAGAATATTATATAAAACTTCTCTCTTAACCGAGTCATACGCCTTTTTGAAATCTATGAATAACTGATGTACTGTACCCTTATACGCTTTTCTTACGATGTCAATCTCTAAGTCCTTGTTTTTTAGGACTTCATTTACTTTATTAGGCTTTGTTATTGTTATGATTAACATTACCACATCTCGGAATATTGAACACTTTCTAGTTTAATCATACAGAGCATCAAGATTTTGATAACAAGTAGGGCCTATTCATATTTCGGATTTGTTGCAATTGTCTGCGGCTCAAAAGCTGTTCATTCTGTTTTAATGTTTTATTATCGACTGTTACTCATAGCTTACTTCATTAGACACTTAAATTGCATTTACTTATCCTAATTCCTGTATAGACGTTAGGGATTTCCGCAAATCCCTTGTCACTTCTTTTCTACGTCTTCATCCAATTCATCTTTGCTTTCAGACTTTTCCTATTTTCAGGTTTCGTCTTCATCCTCCTTCCTCCACTTCATCGCCGTTCCATTCTACCACACCACGGATAATCCCATGATTTTTGCTTCCTGATCCCCATTGATTGCTGGCCAAGATCCGGTACAACTGCTCTGTGCAGTTGGTGACGTGATTTATCCGGACTGTTGAGTCACCCGCCTCCCCTTGACCACTCGGATGGGATGCTCCTAATCCAAAAGTGGAACTAATCGTGGCACGTGATCCAAAACGAGAATTTTACTGATCCCGTAACAAGCCTCATTCATCAGGCTTTGCGCGTTGTCCCGCTCGACTGCGTCATTCATCTCCATGACAACTGCGACACACATTTCACACTTAAGGTTATGCTCGCCAAATCAATTTTCTAAAACGACCAACGCGTGCTGCGAAGCGCAGTTTTTAGACACGACTGCATGCAGGCCTTTGTTTTAGAAACAGTTCCAAATAGGGGTAAGCTATCTTCTAAAATAGTAAGCGATAAGCTCGATGAGTAGGGCCGTATTTAATATTTTTGCCGGCCTGGACTAGGATACTAAAAAATGCCGCCACCTCAAATAATGATCCACAAAAATTTAACCGAAACGAAGACAGAGAATTGAATAATCAATATTCAAATGAAAGTAGTAAAAAAGAGGAAATGACACACAGAAAATAAAATTAAATATAACTTTATATGAGAATGATCATGTCTTCAGCATCACAGAACAAGTTTTGTGCGAGATCGTGCGTATTTGCCTGTTTTCCGCACAGAACCAATACGCGGTAAGTGTGAAATACCATATTCAGTATTCCCAACGTAACACACATAACAATTTCCCTCTTCTTACCGCTTAAGCGCGACATTCATTTTACTGCTTTAGGCCTTTAACATATTATTTTTAGAGACGTTTAACATAGTAATAATTATAAATAGGGAAACTTACCACTGCAATTTCACCTAAATTGCACTGTTAATTATTGTTTTTAAATATTTGCAAAAATTAAGTAAAGTCTACTACTCCACGAAACTTATTGCATTCCTGATACAAGTAACATTAAGGAAGCTGTGAAAAAATCAACAAGATTCCAGATGCGGATGTTATTACTGCAATATGTTATATAAATAATATTGTTAAAATATTAAAATGAAAAATAAATCATTACATAACCTTACCGTATGTTTTAAGTTCGCATTTATAGACTGGGGAAAAAAAAGAGAGACGTATATCACGGCCTGCTGGAGTATAGTAAACACAGAAAACATTTTATAGCAACAATGTTGAAGAAAGATATTTTGGTTTTCCGAAGTTGCCGTCATTAAACAGAAACCAACATGGAGATTTCATTGCGACTAATTAGAAATTCGTCTTTCAGGTATGTAATAAACGATCTTCGCACAAAATAATGTACGATACACGAGCGGTATGTTTGTTTTCATGTTCTCGGAAATTAAAAAAGCTCAACTACGTTTCGCTTTTTCAATCTTTTCCTCGACCATGAAAACGTCAACATACCGCTCTTGTAACGCATATTACTATTGTTTACTCCTTGCCTAGTGAAAGCCTCTCGTTGCCCTGAATACCTGTATCATCACTAATTTCACAGATTTCGTTTGCTGTCATTACGTGGACACTGGCCGATATTCCATTAGCTATCGTATTATTCGTAATAGAAGTCGTAACACACGGCACTGAAGATGTACTCGCATCAATTTCTGAACGACCGTCCCGTTTCATGTTTAGCAAGTTAGCAGATTGGAAAAAAAAATCTCTATTTTAGTGTCGCATCATCTAAGCACTTCCTGTTCCTTTTCTAATAATTTAAGTTTTGACTGTCTTATATTCAGCCCCTCTTAATCTTTTTCGCACACTAACTTCATAATTAATTAACACTTCAGACTGTTACAATCTATTAATCACAGACGCCCACTTTTAAGCGAATCACAACTTGTCTACTAGTTAATTTCGACTGACAAGATTAATTCATATTTTGTAGCAATGAAATGGTTTTGAAATTACTTACTTAAGGCTTTTAAGGAAGGTTCATTGCCGCCCTCACATAAACCCACCATCGGTCCCTATACTCAGCAAGATTAATCCAGTCCTTACCATCATATCCCACCTCCCTCAAATCCATTTTAATATTAATATAATTATATTACTATTAAATAAAATATTTAAGTTGCCAACTTAATATAATATTTCATGGCCTCCTGCAATATGAAATTCATGATAAACATTTGACAGTAGCTGTAGAAATTATGATTAGTGAAACAGAAAATTTAAACAAATATTTGAGGTTATAACATTTTATTTTAGTCGGTTATTTAACGACGCTGTATCAACTACGAAGGTAATGTGAATGCAAGGTAATCTATGTGGAATCCTCGGCCTCATCTCGCTATCACCAATCTCATCGACGCTAAATAACCTAGTAGTTGATACAGCGTCGTTAAATAACCAACTAAAACTAAAAACGAAAATCAACTACGAGGTTATTTAGCGTCGATGAGGTGATAGCGAGATGGTATTTGGCGAGATGAGGCCGAGGATTCGCCATAGATTACCTGACATTCACCTTACGGTTGGGGAAAACCTCGGAAAAACCCAACCAGTTAATCAGCCCAAGCGGGGATCGAACCCGTGCCCGAGCGCAACTTCAGACCAGCAGGCAAGCGCCTTAACCGACCGAGCCGCGCCGGTGGCTCATTTTTATTTTGAACTAGGTACTTTCATTTAGTGAATTATCGACAAGATGAGAACTCTTGTGATATTTGAATAAGACTATTTCGAGAATATATTACTACATAATTAATTGATAACTTAGAGAAACATTATATTATAAATCGAGATATTTAATATTTACTTTTGCTAACAGGGCCATCACGCAATATCACGGCTGAACATCAGGTGCGACAAGATTGCAATTGATAGTTGGCTTTGGTTAAAAATATGTTCTTACTAGTGGCTTGTTTGATTGGTTAAAAATATATTCATACTAGTGACTTGTGCAGCAAATGCTGCAAACTAAGTTCATTAGACGTTAAAATAAACATTTTTCAGGTTTATTTCCAATGAAGAATACCAGACATTTTGAAAGTTATTTGCTTCCATAATAACGAAACATACTCCCTCTGAATGGTTTTTATGCCAAATACTTTCTCTTGAACCTATACACCTTAGTTTTTAGTTTCAATGCTAAAACGCAAGTAACAATGTCAGGAAGATCAGTGGGTTTTTCATGTGGGAGTAAAGCAATAGCTATTTCAGGTCATTGTGGATTTTAGGTGAAAGTTAAAAAAAAATGTCAGGTTTGCTATGCTTTCGAACAATAGACATAGCATCTTGGTATAGCTGCTGCATGTAGAGCTTGAAATGTAGAGGGCAAAATCATTTTATCCTGCTAAGAGATCTTGCTGAAATGAGCGGGTGAGTAGAAAATTTTGTAGGCCTCTTATTTTATCAGTAAATAATACCTTTCGGTCTTTCCTTAGGAACTCCAATTTTGCGCTCTTTCGAGCCAATACTGAAGAGAATGATTAATGAAAAATAGTCACATCATGGCATTAACTATTGTAATATTTCATTTCTAATCAAATGATCAAACCACCTCAAGTTTTGTAGATTTTAATATCCAATACGCAGCTGTACTGATAAAATTACACACCGCAGAATCAGACCTGTAAATTATTTTTAGTAAGCCTTGAAGTTTTTAATAACGAATTGAATTTGAGCTCTAAATATGTCGGCAGTCCTGCAGGACATGGCCTTCGTGTAATAGCCTATTGTTTATTGTAGTTTGTGTTTTGTTTTATTCTGAAATTCAATTAGTTCTCAAAACTGACGAAAGATGGATTTTGGATAATAGGAAAATTATGTAGGAAAACTAACGCTTCACTGAAAGTTACTATTTTTCTGAAAATCCTTTGATGCCAAGCTGCAAAATGACGGGTCATTCATTAAAATCCGTTCAGCCGTTTTCCCGTAATTTCCATTACTAGTTCAAATTATATATATAGATATTTCATTGGTACATGAACGAAATAGGCACTTAAACGTCTAACGTAGTGTAATAAATTAATAACAAGTTAGTATTGAGCTAATTCAATTAGTGTATTGTAACTGCTTAATTCTTTTTTTTTCCGGTCCGCTGGCGCTGTGTTGATGAACCTTAGCCCATAATATTAGACATAAAAATGGACATGTATCGATTTTCCCCTTTTCACTTTGTGATGGCTCTTAAGCTGTTTCTCAGCTCTGCTTGATTTCCTTCGTCAAATGGTCTGAACTCCGATAAGTTATATCTCGGCATCCTTATGTGCTTAGCTTAATTGTAACATTTTCCATGTCCCCCGGTCTTACACGGCTCTAATCGCGGTAACGGATACCATTTGGATGTGACGTAATCTCTGCCTGAGAAGAGATTGCTTTATAAGACACGGCGTTTGATGTATTGCCGCAAAGTATAGGTCCGGCGAGTATTTATGGGATCCGATCCGCCAGAGTTTCTGTTAAACTGGTAACATTAGCTGATGTCGGTGTTTTAAGTTTGTGTTCTGTAAGGTTTCAATGATTTCACTTTATTTAGGCAACGCTATGTATTGTCGTCAGTAATGTTAATAGAAGGGGTACGAAATGGAGGCGATAAAATTTGAGATTAGAGTCCACCTGGAAATGTCCACCGCCGTGGAGTAGCGGTTAGCATGCCTGACCGTAAAACTGATTCAAATCCTGGTTGAGACAAGTTATAGTCCGACCATCGGATCTGTGCCCCCGTAAGATATGCGAACTGAACCTTAATTCCTTCTCAGCCTCGGCAATTCATTTCTCTCCCTGTATTCCTATCTCTCTCTCTTTCTGTCCCCCACTCTACTCACAATTTTGAGCCTTCTTGCGGGACAGCTTATTTGCAATTGCAGTCCAGTGTTGTCAACTCAACATGAATACTGTAGCACGGAGTGGCGAAAGAAATATTATTAAGCAAGTAATAGCATTTTGCATAAGTCAATCAGCGTTATTAAACCTACTTAAATTAAATTATGAATAGTAATAATCAGGGAACGGATTTATATGGACTAAAAATATATGAAATATGTAAATATATATGCAGTTATTTTTACCAAAATATGGAATTAAATATGGATTTTTACCAAAATATGGAATTAAATATGGACTTAAAATTATAAAAAAATGACTATGTACGTTAAATATTGGTACATTTTAATCAAACTAAACAAAAAATATAATGGACGTACCTTATCTTCCAATGTAGTTTCAACAAAACACAATTTTTATTGTCTGTTACCATAACAATAGGTTACAAACATTTCTTTCAAGTGCTGAAAAGTGAATCTTCTTCTATTGTCTCTGAGGATAGATTTATACTGACTAAAAGAGCGTTCGACGTCACAAGAAGTAACTGGTACATAATTCAATTTCACAATGTCTGCTGGGGATAAGTCCAAGTTAATCTTCACTGTTGATTCACCACTCATCACAGCAACAACCTTTTGTAGTTCTTCATATCCAGGGTTTTTGAAAGTACAGTGTCCACCTTAGCTCTTACTGCATCTGCAACTTTACCTCTACCACGATTCAGTTGTTCCACAGTACTATTTATAATTTCAAAACTTTCAGATAGTGAAAGGTGCCTATTTTGGAGACTTTTGAGCGTTTTTATGATGCATGAAAATGTATGCTGAATGTGAGCTAAGTCATTCTTCACACTTATGTCACAGGTAACTGTTTTCGCAGTATCAATTGAGACTGCATCTTCAGAGTCCAATGCAAGGAGAACATTGTTAATAGAGTCTATATGTTCGGCATAATATTCAACTGCTTCTAGCCATGTACCCCATCTAGTTAAAATTGGCTTTGGTGGCAATGGAATTTCAGGGTACATTTCTTTCAACACGTTAACTCTACTGGGAGCTTTGAGAAATACTTTTTCACTGATGAAATCAACAAATCTACTTTAGGGAAATTGTCTCTGACCACTTCTGCCACACGATGAAATGCATGCGCCACACAAGTAAAATGAGTCAATTTAGGATATACAACAGATAATGCTTGTCCAGCTTTGACCATATAAGGGGCAGCATCGCTAATAAAGAATAACACATTATCGTACATAATACCCTTTGGCCACAGGATACCCATAGCTTCGTTGAACAGTTTAACTATAGTTTTGTTATTGCACTTTTCTAGAACATCACAATGTAAAAGAATTCGTTCAGAATATTGTTCACTTAACAAACCGATAACTACATTACCAACAAGTCTACCTTCTTTGTCGGGAGTCTCATCAATGGAAACCCAAATTGAACTATCTTTAATTTCATCTCTTATCTTCTGTATTGTCTCATCGTAGATGGATGGAGCATACGTCTTCCTAAGTGTTGACTCATCCGGGATTGTATGTTGAGTATATTTTTCAAGGAATTCCCTGAAGACCTTATTCTTTAGTTTGTAGAGAGGAATATCAGCAGAGATGAGAGAACGGCACAGGTCGATGTTAAACTCAGATCTTACATTCGATGTTGTTGGTTGTGTTAAGAACAATTGTCTCTGCTTGGAATTTAGTTGTTTGTTGGCCTGATGTTTACTAGTTGTAATGTGTTGTTGCACCAGGAACTTTTGTGTAGATGATACTGCACACTGACACAAATTACAAAATAATATTTTATTGTCAGTTGATAAACCATCTTCTTTAAATTCTGAAATGTAACTTGTTAGTTTTGATTTTAAATTGACTGAATGACGTACTTTTGGCATATTTACCGTCTTTATAGTATGATTTACAAAACTGAACCTATGTGTACTCTGACTGGCATTTAACTGTTGAGCTGCACAACTGAGTCTGTTAAAAATTTTAAATTAAATTAATACAGTTTTGTAACTTACTTTCCCATTGTTGATAGGACTGCTAATTTTCAAATAACTCTGATGTTAAAGGGATTACTGAACATGTGTTTAAATCTCTATTGTTGAAATGTATTTTTAAAAGTTAATGGAATTTTGTTTTGTTTTATTGTTAAACCTAATATAATATGGACTGTTTTATATGAAATATGGAAAATATATGGAAATTAACGAAAATATGTACTAAACTCTAAAATATGGAAAAATATGGAAAATAAAAGTAGGATTTTTCAACCCTACACATTGTGAAACATAAAGATAATGCAAAATATAAATTATATTAGCTTTATAAGTAAATATGTATTTACATATAAATCCTTTCCCTAATATTACTAATAATTAACCTTACAATATTATAAGCAATATTCAAGAGACATGACACTTTTTGACGGAAGTTTGGCAACATCCCTATTCGGCAAGGTTCGTGGCCTGCTGTTTGACGTAGTGGGAGAGAAACAGATGGAATGGGGTGAGTAGAGGCGTTAACTTTTCCAAGAACGACGACAGCGCTGAAGGGGCAAAGATCCGATGGTCCGACAATATCTGGTTATTGTTTCATGAGATTTTCCCTCAACCCAATAAGAGCAAATGCTGAGTAACTTTCAGCGCTGGACACCAGACTCATTTCGCTGGCATTATCACCTTCATGTCACTTAGACGCTGGATAACCATAGAAGTTGATAAGGCGTCGTAAAATAACCAATAAAACAAAACAAAAAAACTACTGCAAATAAGATTACATAGGTTGGATAAAAAGTAATGGCAACACTTCTGTCACGTGACGATGGTGCGTTCGAGAGCTGCCAGCTGTGTGGACATGAACAAGGACTGTTAGATGAGTTAGTACAGCCAGCGGCGACAGTACTCTGTCAATCTACTGCAGTGTGTAGAACGTTCACTTTCATAGGGGTAGTGCGAGCGCCCTAAGATCTTGTTTACAAAACTAGAGCAACGTTCCTGGATCAAAATTGAAATGGCACGAGGTCGTAGTGCACAAGAATGTTTTCAGGGACTGCATGAAGCATGTGGCGATGCAGCGTTGCCATATCGCACAGTGGCACGATGGAATAAAGCATTCCGGGAAGGCCTTGTTGGACTGGTACCAAAGGAAAGTAACGACTGTCTTGGACGAATCGTCTCTATGTACGAAACCTGGACTCGCTCGTATGAACCAAACTTGAAACACCAATCAAATGAATGGAAGCATCCTGGTTCTCCTCGTCCAAAGAAAGTGCGCCCTACACAAAGTGCTGTGAAGGAGATGTTCATTGTGACGTATGACATTGCTGGGGTAATACTGCACCACGCTGTACCTCCAAGGCAGACGGTAAATGCGGGCTACTACTGCAGGTTCCTGCAGCACCACCTTCATCCAGCCCTCAGGAGAAAACGATGACACTTGGGGGTACAGAATCCCATCATTCTTCGTGATAATGCAAGGAGTCACACCGCTGCTGCTGGCAAGGACCTCTTGCGCCGCTGGCAATGGGAGATTCTGGAACATCCACCGTACTCACCCGACATGATCCATGTGATCACGATCTTTTCACCAAAGTGAAAGAACCACTGCGAGGGACCCGGTACAATACCAGAGATGAACTTATCCGTGCTTTAGGGCGGTCAATACGGAACATCAACAAAGATGGACGCGCTGATGGTGTACGACGCCTTCCAAACATTTGGCAAAAGGTAATAAATAAGCAGTGGCGTAGCATGGAATTTTGAGCAGGGAAGCTAACTAAAGTTGTCTTTCATGCAATATGAGAAAACGTATTACAAAAATACAGTCTTAAAATAAATAGTAGTCAATTTCAAGTCAGCAGTCGAAGATTGGTTGGAACCTCGTAAGTAACACCAATAAGGCATGACCTCAAATGGTACGTAGTAAAATATGATTTCACGGTTTACACATATCTCTAACAAATAGACACGTATACGTATAACATTAGCTCACTCCTGTCATACTTAGAGAAATCACAATATTAGTATCATTACGTAAGTATGCGTCTGTCTTTTGGTTGTGTCCTTCATTGACAGCAAGGAGTCGGACATTTGTTTTTAAATCACACTTTTGTTCGTAAGTCAGTCTTGATAATACAATTGTCCTAAAAATTCAAGTAAATTAGTGTCAGGAACTGTTATTTCGCTCATTATTTATTACATCAGCCACAATGAACACTAACACTTCAACTGAACACAACTGACGAAAAGGGATAACTCGGAAACTACTTATTTTAAATTTTAAAGCTAGCTTCTTGGAAGCCTTGTGACTAGGGTAGTTTAGTTAGAAAGGGATGGAAAATCTGCGGGGTGGGTTACACAGAAGAAACCGGTCTGCTTGGAAGCTGGTGTGTGCAGGCTTCTTGTTTACTGCTGCATCTGAAATCATCCTGAGCTGCCGCATCACAACGTTTAAAGCGTAAATATAAATTCTATTAAAATTGATAAATAATTTTCTCCATAAACTGCAGGTTTATTATGAAATTATTATTAACTGGGGAAGCTGAGCTTTTAGCTTACATTGACGCTACGCCACTGTAAATAAGGGGCGACTATATAGAAGGTACGTAAATGTTGTACCCCTGTGAATAAAGCCATGTCAGAAATATCGAACTGTTGCCATTACTTTTTCTCCAGCCCTAGTAGAAAGCTGCTGTCGCGGCTCGAAGAATACGTGAAGTTGAAGGTGAAGGTGTTGTTAGTGAGCTTGTAGCACAACTATGGCTTCGACATTTCAAGACTTTAAAGATTTACAACTTATTGGAAATCTAAGGTATGGAATACAGCAGAGCTTTGGAAGGAAGTCCACAAAAAGGTGTAGGTTGTCAGAAGATGAGAACAGTTTTTGTGAATGATTTAATTTACAGAGAACAATCTGTAAAGGAATTGCCCTCGTGACCCTTAAGTCAGACTTTGAAATATAATTTATATAACAACAGCTCGTAATTTCAGGGATTTATTCTTTTGTTTACCTTAAATTCATGTTTATGTACTATTTAATATTATTACGAGTATATTTTGTTAGGTAAACCAGCGTATAGGTAATTAAGTATGGACACTTCGCGTCGGTACCTTTGATGTAGCCGGACTGATTTCAATGACCTTCAAGCCAGCTAGAGCGTGAGATTCTGCTTTCTCCCTAGAGTTGGCGCTGACATCACACCAGCTAGCAGTCGACACAGCGGAAATATAACACACATAATTAATACATCTAAGTACATTATATACTCAAATAAAATAAATTGGATCCATAAAACAATAAATCCGTCATTAACTGTAATGTCTACACTCTAGAGTTCCTTTGTAATGAGAGTTGAGACGTTGACCCCAACAACAATTAAAATATATAATGAGTTGATAGCACTGAAAATGGAAAAACAAAACCATATATCTATATTATATTATACACAAATATTAAACGAATTTGATACTTAATTTTATAATGTATTATATTATTTTATAATATAATTTATTATATCTGAAATATAAACAATTATTATTACAACTAGTTTGTCACTGAGAAATAAGGAAAAGCTGTTAACTTGAATTTATTTGAAGCAAAGCGTTACTGGATTATGCAATAAGGTAGGCGATGTTTGGATCCTGTGTCTCAACTCTATACTCAATTATTTATCATCTTAGCGTATGCTCGATTACACTAACCTCTAGCACTTGAAAGTGGAACTAAACGCCGGCGCACAGAGAAAAAAAAACTCAGGAAAATTATCTCAGTGTGCATTCTTCATAATCCCTATTCGCTGGGTACACTGTGTCATTTTACGCAGGCCACTCTGGTGGTAGGTTTGTAAATTAAATTGTTACATATAGCACTATTGCATATCTGAAGGAGCGTTGCCAAGGGAACTGGAGTGCTAATGCAGTGTGGTGATCTGGTACACGCCCCATAGGGATTTCAATGCTAAAATTTATATTTTGTTATATTAGCTTCCTAATTATTATAGAAGAAAATGTCATTAAAGTTTTTTGTAAAGAAAAAAATTCTGCATCCAACCATACTATTGAAAACAATTTTTGGCTAGAGATAAAAAATCTAAAAATTAATACAAAATATTCCCGCTACAGAAACTGCACTAATTTTTAATGCATGCTAGTCATAGTTGACCATGGATTAATAAATGCAAAGATATTGTTTATGATTCATTTGTTAATCTGAGAAAATTTATTTCATGAAAGAGAAGTTTAAATTGTTGTTGTTTAGTCAATTGTCCGAAGACAGGTTTGAATCTCATAAGTAACACCAATAAGGCATCGCTCATGAGGCAACTAGGCCAGGAGATAATGGGGTAGGATGGCCAATTCCTTTCCCCCTCCAGTGCATACATCGCCGGTTAACTACGTATTTCACTAATCAGACGTATACAAACATTATTGTTCTTCCTCTGACACATATCAAGTGAGATGTACTGCCTGATAATAGATGTACATATCAGCCAGAACCTCAGTCAGAGGTAAGCTAAAATTATTAAACGGTATTATACTGGAAACAGGGAATGGAACAAGATATCAGACATGCAGCTAGCGAATGTCAGACGAGAGTTTTATAATAGACTTGGTTATTGTTTAGCAGCAAATAGAAGTATATTTGAACATTTATTGCGATACTAATTTACCATGAAATAATGTAAATATTGGTATTTTCATTGTTAATCTGTAAAAAAATGAATTCACATTGATGTCACATTCATTTGTTTTGCCTTTAAAATTTTCCGTAACTGGTTGGATCCTAAACTATTTTGTTTTAAACACAAATGCCAGTTATCCGTGACCTACTATAATTAAGTTTTCATTAAAGATGGTTAAAATTATTTTTTAATTTCAAAAACGCTCATAATCAAAATATTAATTTAATAAAACAAACGGACGCAGCATTTTTTCTCTACAAAAAACCGAATGGAATTTTATTTTATAATAATTACGGAAACTAATATAACAAAGTATAAATTTTAGCATTGAAATGCCTATGGGGCGTGTTTCAAGTCACCGCCCGGTGTACTTACTTGCTTACTGGCTTTTAAGGAACCCGGAGGTTCATTGCCGCCCTCACATAAGCCCGCCATTGGTCCCTATCCTGAGCAAGATTAATTCATTCTCTATCATCATATCCCACCTTCTTCAAATCCATTTTAATATTATCTTCCCACCTATGTCTCGGCCTCCCTAAAGGTCTTTTACCCTCCGGCCTCCCAACTAACATTCTATATGCATTTCTGGATTCGCCCATACGTGCTACATAACCTTCCCATATCAAACGTCTGGATTTAATGTTCCTAAGTATGTCAGGTGAAGAATACAATGCGTGTAGTTCTGTGTTGTGTAACTTTATCCATTCTCCTGTAACTTCATCCCTCTTAGCCCCAAATATTTCCTAAGCACCTTATTCTCAAACACCCTTAACCTATGTTCCTCTCTCAAAGTGAGAGTCCAAGTTTCACAACCATAAAGAAGAACCGGTAATATAACTGTTTTATAAATTCTAACTTTCAGATTTTTTGAGAGCAGACTGGATGATAAAAGCTTCTCAACCAAATAACAGGCATTTCCCATATTTATTCTGTGTTTAATTTCCTCCAGAGTGTCATTTATATTTGTTACTGTTGCTCCAAGATATTTGAACTTCTCCACCTTTTCAAAAGATAAATTTCCAATTTTTATATTTCCATTTCGTACAATATTCCCGTCACGAGACATAATCATATACTTTGTCTTTTCGAGATTTACTTTCAAACCTATCTCCTTACTTCAAGTAAAAATTCTCGTGTCTTCCCTAATCGTTTGTGGATTTTCTCCTAACATATTCACGTCATCCGCATAGACAAGCAGCTGATGTAACCCGTTCAATTCCAAACCCTCTCCGTTATCCTGGACTTTCCTAATGGTATACTCTAGAGCAAAGTTAAAAAGTAAAGGTGATAGTGCATCTCCATGCTTTAGCCCACAGTGAATTGTAAACGCATCTGACAGAAACTGACCTATACGAACTCTGCTGTACGTTTCACTGAGACACATTTTAATTAATCGAACTAGTTTCTTGGGAATACCAAATTCAATAAGAATATCATATAAAACTTCTCTCTTAACCGAGTCATATGCCTTTTTCAAATCTATGAATAACTGATGCAGTGTACCTTTATACTCCCTATGTCTCCATTATCTGTCGAATACAAAATATCTGGTCAATAGTTGATCTATTACGCCTAAAACCACACTGATGATCCCCAATAATATCATCTACACCACCCGGTATAGCAAGCTAATATAAGAAGTCAACAGCTGGAAAGATTTGATAAACTGTAACTAAACATACAAGGTTAATTCTACTAGTAGGCTCTATGAATATGAGAAAAGCTTATGAAAGTTACATCTGAATTCAGGATTGTAAATACTCCAGTAACAAGATAAAGAAACTGTTCTTAGTAAAACGTTATTTAAACAGTGAACCGCGTCTGTCTCGCGTAGTCTACATCTGCCGCTTCGTCCAGACTGAAAGCAACTCTGTTGTACAGGAAAATAGCTTCTCCAAGAAATTGGTCAATTTATCGGTGTATCGTAACCAAATAATGAGCTTGTCTGTAAAAAACAAAGTGTAATCAGCTACTACTTCAACTCTCGGCGCTGTGGATCGATCTTTAATCACAGATCAATAATTGTGTCGTAAAATGTTTAACGTGAAAATTCGGTTCGTAATTTAGTACCTAATCGAGTCCGAATATGGAAGCCATCTCCGTTTTATAGTAGCCAGCGCTATTAGTAATAACAATTACACACTGGATGATATTAATTATAATAATCTTCTCAAAATTGGCTGCCCAGGCGGTCTAGAATCCGCTTATGAGGTCCAACCAAGTTCTGGGAAGGAAGATCTTCGCTCTCCACTTGTTCAGTTAGTATTGCCATTGTTTAATGTAGCAGGGTAGTGTATAGATTAATGTTTCATAGAAGCGAACTGGGCTCTTGTAATAGTATTGACCGAGGGACACAAGAGATGGTTTTCTTTTAATCGTACTCCTTGAATAACAGTTGTGGCATGTTCACTGTACAGAAGAAGTGAGCCAACCAATTACCGTATTCACTCGCAAATTAGACCCCCATTTTTCTATTTTTAATGAAAAAATATAGGGGTGGGGTCTTATATATGCATAATGTAAAAAAAAAAAACAGTAAAGAAATAAGGTTTTTAAAGGTAACAGTAGGCCTGAATACAGAAATTAGTTTAAAATGCCCCAATACATTTTCGGACACAACTCTTTCTGTGAATTACTGACTTCAGAAGTACGGTATGCGAAAACCGATACCTTCAGTAGAAGAAGAGTACTGAAGATAGTTCGAGGATAAACAGACTGTCGCGCGGAGACAAATTGGAGAAGTAACGGGACAGAGGATGGTTCCAGAAATGGGTTTTACCTTGCGAGTATTTGTGATGGATAATGCTACTACTGTGCGGAAGTTTTGGCGGAAAACCAAAATCCAGAGTCAGAGGGGTAAAATTGTAAAATTGTCAGAGGGGTCTAATAATCGGAGATACATACATACATACATACATACATACATACATACATACATACATACATACATACATACATACATACATACATGCCAGGTGGTCCGGGTTCGAATCCCGGTCGGAGCAAGTTACCTGGTTGAGATTTTTCCGGGTTTGTGCCCTCAACCAAATATGAGCAAATGCTGGGAAACTATCGGTGCTGGACCCCGGACTCATTTCACCGGCATTATCACCTTCATGTCGTTCAGACGTTAAATAACCTGAGATGTTGGTACACCGTCGTAAAATAACCCAATAAAATAAAAATAAAATACATACATGCATGCATGCATACATACATACATATATACTCGTATATACACAGGCCCTACATACATACATTCACACATACACAGGGTAAAAGTGAAATAACTCTGCAGATTTTCAGAGGAATAGCTCATGTTGTATGTAGGAAAAAGTTGGTGGGAAGCCCATAGTTTTGTCACAAAAAGTCCCATCCCAAATGTTTAACACCCTCTTATTCGGTAACTGTTGCGAGTAGGATCATGATTTTTGTCCATATCGATAGAAAATGTAATAAAGAATCGTTTATCTCTCTGACGTATTTCAATAGCATGAAGGGCTTTCGTGTAAATTTAATTTAAGAACAAAATAAATGACAGTGTTGTTACAGTATTGCACTAGTGTGCGGTAAGTAGAAACAAAAACCTACATACTCCTTGGCAACGATGTTCATAACTTTCTTGTAGGGAGCATTTTTATTCGCCAAACTAATTTGTGGAATATTCAAAATTATTAAAATCATATTTATTTAAATGACGATTGTCCAAAATAATGTGCGATACACATGCGTTAAGTGCGTAACAGAATGTCGGAAACTGAAAAAAACGAGGCGAAGCCGAGTCTTTTTAAAATTTTTCTTCGATTATATTGTAACGCACTTAGGACACTTGTATCGCAGTAGATTATTTCGTACAATCACGCTCTTTTTGCATACTTACCAACATTGTTGCATGCCAAGTAACTTGAAGATACAACACGTTCACGCTAGAAATATCAGTGCAGTAAGTAAATTACTTACAAGGCAACATTTTTAAAAGAATTGTATGCTTTCTCATACCTTTCTCTAGATTTAATAGGCAGACATGTCTCCAATCCTTTTCTTCAATTTCGTTATCTACTTCACCATCAAAACTGTTGTTCATATAATCCAGAATATGTTTTCATTTTAAAATCTTCATACAAAAATTCGCACAATTCAATTTCGTATATTTCTATAGCTTTTTATTTATTTGAACAATGCATACACATAAAAGACAGTCGTATTGAACAAATAAAACAAAATAATATACAAACACGGTCACCTAGAAAATTACACATTACCATTAACAAAACCACAAACGTTCAGTTAAAAATTAATACATAACTAAAATACATAATAAATAAAATAAGGATATAAAATTACGATTGTGCAAAAAGTAATATGCAATACACGGGCGTTGGGTGCCTAACAGAGTCTGGGAATTAAAAGAACTCTGCGCAAGCGCCTCGTGTTTTGAAACTTTTCCTCGCTAGTGTCGCATTATTTTATAACAGATTGTTATTTAATGTTGGACTTTTTTTCCACAATACATTTCTTACCAAATTTAAAAGTAACTGTTACCTACATTCAGTTTCAGTGATCGATTTTTTGTGATCATCGTCGCGGGTGTGTGCTTGTTAAGTGATTGCGATGTAGTTATTGATACCCGATACAGTTTTAATAAAGAAAACTGTAGAAAATAAAACTGCAGTCAAAGAGAACGAATGATAAATATGGTTGTAGTAATGGCAGTGAAACTAATAGCTGATGTTCATAATCGCTGCAAGGGTGAACAAAGCAGTGCAGTAGGGCGTAGTTTTCAGCCATGTTGGGTTGGATTTCCATGATTATTTTATGAAATTTCAGACGATGTTATTTTCTGTGAGGAAACTCTTGAGAAACGGCACTTAAAGTTTTTTCGAACTTTTGCAGAGTCCTTCCCCTCCAATATTTCAATGAAGTTGGCGCTTATGCCATATTTCTCAATACTCATTGTTACGTACAGCTATGGAGGTTCTGTAAGTGTTACGGAGCTATTCCATATGAAATCGATCAGTAAAAAACCTCGCATTGTTTTATACTCTAATTTTTTCCCTATTTATACAAGGTGCTGAGGAGAGTGCATTTTCAAAATATACTATCGAAAGTCAAACGGTTTTCGTGTTTTTGAGCGACAAATTTAGCGTATTTTATAAAAACAAGCCTCTTTCAGCGCTCAGAACTCTGGAACCATTTACTGCAGAACATTGCAGAGCTCATTTTGAAGCTGACATTTGGTAGGTTATGTTAAGAAGTAATCCTTATTTTTATTGTATACAGAGAGACAGATGATCTGATTTTACTTACTTTTAGGCTTTTTGCCCATTTGTAAAAATGTAAAAAGAATATTGAAAAAAAAACTTTGCATTATTAAGAGATTCGGCATTGTTTGCTTAGTGGCTCGGCAATAAGTTTCGAGGGTATTAAATAAATTATTTTCACACGCCTGGACTTGAACGGCACAACACAGCACACACTGGCCGAAAGCTGAAGATAAGCGAGCATTGGGTGTCATTTTACTCCTGTGTTTATAAAAACCTGTGATAAAGCTAGCCCAGCTATGCGCTACTAGACGAAACATGACGCGTTTATGTCTCCTGGCCTTGCTTGTCTCGGCTAGCTCCCGCCTCACAGTCAGCTGGTTAGCTCACGCGCGTACTATTTATTTTCTTTATTTGATTTTTCAATACTTTCTTATTAACGTTGCACCAGTAAAAAGTACGTGTTTATTTGTACTTTCAATGCGGAATCTAACCATATATTTTTAAAATATTTTTTTCGTGGGCAAAGGTGTCTTAATTAAGAAAAATCTAAATTTCTCCATTTCCATAAAAAGTAAGAAAAACTATTTACATGTCAATATAAAATTTAACTCTTCAGCATCAAAATAAACCATGATTTTGATCATTGGGTGAAAGGGTTTCGGAGCCACAACAGTTTAAAGTTGCTAATTTTATGAAAATACGATAAATTAAAATATTTTTAATTTAAACACTATGAAGTTCTGATGCCTCAAACTTTGCACAAAGCATTGTATCACAGTTGTCTACGGACAGAAAAAGTTTCATTGTATTTAAAAATTGCAAGGTCAATTTTCTCTATATTTCGGTCGATTTGAGATGGAATAGCCCTATGGGATGCCATGTTTTCTGGGAACGTCTTTCAGATTATTTTTAATGAGTTTGTTCTATTTATTAATTTGGAATACCGTGCAGCCGCAGTCTGTGAACTATAGCCTTAATTAAGTGTCCAGTATCCGTTGTAGCAAAGTTTCGTGAGTGATCCACGGCTCCATCACGTTCAAAGACTGACTCTGTGTCCTGGATGTTACAAAGTTTTGTCTCTTATAAGTTGTAAATTACCTTCCAATCAAAGTTGAATCGCCGGCCGACTCGGTTTATGTTGTGATCATCTTTACGATGCTGACTGGAGAGCTTTCTGCTGACCCGTGCAGCTATCAAACCGTCCGACAGACCGGAATAAAAATCCATATTAGAGCTCCAAGCGGCCAATTGGCGGAAGAGGATCGCGACATTTGCTGAAATATGATTGACATAAACCTATCCTGCAAAAGAGGGGATTACTCGATTTCGTTTCATTGTAGCGATCTTTGGAATCGTAAATATGAACGAGGGGGAAGTAAACTGAAAGCAGAACTTTATGTGGTTCACAAAGTCTGTGTGATGTTTGTGGCAGAATGGAAGAACTCAGATAATCCTGTGGGCGGATGGGATATAAATTGAAGGAAGATGGGACCGATCCAGAATCAGAAAGCTACAGTCGCACTCACGGTTCAAGATGGAAGAATAATTGTTCTCCAGTGCGGCACTGTACAGTTCCCCAGTTTTAAGTAAAACTCTTAATATTTTAAGACAGTTTTGCAGCCCTCTTCTCGACAACATTGCTCTCTGGCAACAAATCAGAAATGATGCTACAAGGCTATTCATTCATTCATTCATTCATTCATTCATTCATTCATTCATTCATTCGTTCGTTCGTTCGTTCATGCCAAAGGGCAGGTTCTTCACTGCAAACCCAGCATTCTCCAATCGTCCCTTATTTCCGCCTTCCTCTTAATCTTCGCGTAGATTCACGTATCTTAATGTAAGTATTTATTTATACTGCAAGTGGGCAAGCATCCGGTGGCAGTGGTATACACAATATAAACAATACACAATAAAATTACAATACACAATACAATTATACAATACACAATACAATAAGAATACACAATACAATTTAACACAATAATTACAATTAATAATAAAACATAAAATAACCTAATTTTACAATACAACCTACATATGTATAGGCCCTACATAAGTTTCAATAGTCTTTCACTTTACTCTCATCTCACTCACTGTAGTGGCACTATGACGCATTTCACTGACACTTTAGGACACATTTCACTGACACTATAGAACACATTTCATTGACGCTATAAATTATCACTGATCGGAACTATTCACTGCACTGTAAAACCATAACTTCACTGACTCACCTCGCTTCACTGATACAACAGTTCAAATAAGACAAATAATTACACCCTTATGCATACTTATAAACAGAACTACATTTAAGCTAAACATTTCTAGTCTAAGGCCCTCTTACACGCTATTTTTAAATAATTTACAATTCAAACCAAGGAAGTAAACTCGTCAGGCTAGATAAATACATGCCACCTTAAAAATTAAATGTTAAATGTCACCTTAATTTTAATTTGCACTATATACACAACTTTTTAAGTTATTCTTGAATCTCCTTAAGGAAGGGCAGCTCTCAAAGACCGCTGCAGGTAGGTCATTCCAATCATTTGTAGTTATATTTAAAAATGAGAATTTACCTACATCCGTTTTCTGTTTCCTACATTTGATTTTAAAATCATGATCGTTCCTGCCATAGTACGTTGGCTTTTCTAACCGAGCCGTTATGTCTACCCATGCTTTCTGACCTAGATGTGCTCTATAAAATGATGTTATTCTAGTTTTCCTACGTCTGTTTTCCAAAGTTTCCCATTTAAGTTCTTTTATCGTATTAATATCTTCTATCATCTGATATCTTCTTCTGCCCCGAACTTTTCTCCCGTTCACCATTCCTTCCAGTACATCCTTCAGTAGGCAGTTTGTTTTTAGCCAGTGACTCAGTCAGCTTCTTTTCCTCTTCATGATTAGTTTCAGCATTATTCTTTCTTCACCCATTCTTTCTAGGACACCTTCATTAATTTATTATTTTCTGTCCATTTCACACGCTCCATTCTTCTCCATATCCACATTTCAAATGCTTGCAATAATTCTTTTCTCTTCACTTCATCGTAATGTCCATGTTTCTGCCAACCATACAATGCTACACTCCACTCAAAGCACTTCATTAGTATCTTCCTTAGTTCTTTTTCCAGAGGTCCGCAGAATATGCTTCTTTTTCTATCAAAAGCTTCCTTTGCCATTGCTATTCTCCTTTTGACTTCCTGGCAGCAGCTCATGTTACTGCTTATAGTACACCCCAAGTATTTGAAGCTGTCCACTTGCTCTACTGTCTCATTTCGAAATCGCACGTTTACCTTCTTTATTTTTCTTCCGATAACCATGGTCTTCGTCTTGTTTGCATTTATCTTCATCCCATACTGCTCACAGCTGTCATTTAGCTCCAGTAGCATATCCATTAGTATTGACTCTTCTGAAAACGCCATATCATCAGCAAAATCTTATGCAAGTTATTATTCTTCCTCCTACTATCACCCCACCCATGTTCTGAAAACAGTTGTTCACTAAATCATCCAAATAGATTTTGAAGAGGAAAACTGATAAAGAACTTTTTTCTGATATCCTGACTTTAAGTCGCTGTTCAATGTAAGATCACTGAATAGTCTCCTCCCTTTCCTATTATAGCAAGGAAAATATGCTTCTCCATAAAACCGATTTAGAGAATTCTACGGAAATGTAAGCTTTCAAAAAGCTGTTGTCTATTTCTAGAAGAAATTAGTGGCGAACATTTCAGTCGTTTCTTTAATCGTGAAGCTGAGTTCGATAGGATGCTGTACGCTTGTCGGTAAGTGGCAATTTCCTTGAATTATCGCGGAGTGGGCAAGACGGACTGTGCCTCGCTGACCACCTTGTACAGCACAGGAAGTGGTGAGTTCGACGCCACATCTGACTCCCTAAAGTTGTTGGACCCGTTTGGTAGAGTAGGATGTATTCCCTGATAAGGAGTCCCAGGCAAAATTCCTGTGCCAATTTCTAAAGCAGGATAACTCTGCAGTTGACCACTCGAGAGAGTTAAATGAAACAGACTTATAATTAGGGAGCAGGCAGCCATGCGTTAATGTGTTCTTACAAGTCCATTATTCGAGCCAAATTGCATTATGGAGCTATAGTATACAATTCAGCAAAGCCTACTATTTTGAAAATGCTTGATACCATACAGACTTCAGCTCTACGTATAGCTTTGGGAGCATTTAGAACTAGTCCCACCACCAGTATACTTGTAGAAGCTGGTGAAGCGCCATTACACATTCTACGAAAACAACTAAGCATTACCTATGCCCTCAAGACAGCTGCCTTTCCGAATTCTAGAATCTATATGTAGCCTATGTTTTCTCCTCTGCCTTTAATCATAGAGTTCTTCCCCAAGTAACACATTCAGTACCATTTTCTGCAAGATTAAAGAAATATCTGAGTGAAATAAATGTAGAAATCCCTCGGATATCTTCTAGAGAAATACAAACAAATATACCACCTTGGAGGATCAAAGTACCATATATAAATACAGAATTATGCAAATATCCAAAAGAACAAACGAATAAAAACATTTATCAACTACTGTTCAACGAAATCTGTGGAAAATATCCCAATTACCTTCATATTTATACGGATGGTTCCAAAACTGAAGACGGCATTGCATGTGCACTAGTTTTCCTACTCACATCATGCTGCATACATTACAATATTTTATACACTTTACTCTTCTGAACATCATCATCATCATCATCATCATCATCATCATCATCATCATCATCCACAGGGATTAGGCCTTTCGACCTGTTCCGTCCTCTCAAAGAAATTGATCTCTCCATCTCGTCGTAGCCTTCCTCTGTCTCTCTTGCCTTTGGGTTTGTACTCTAGAACCTTTTTTAGGAATACGGTATTCTGGCATTCTTTGTACGTGTTCATAATATTTTTCTTGGTATTCTTTTATTTTATTATTTAAAACTCTTCTCAACTATATGCAATTAAAAAGGTCTTTGAGAATGTACTAAAACATCCTGATAGCGATCGGTATCTGCTCTTCACGGATTCTCAATCTGCCATAAAAGCCCTACATAACTCATCCTCTAAATCTCCACTGATCAACAAAATTCAACGTTATTACACTGAAATCTACAATCAATCAAAGCAAATTATCGTAATCTGGATTCCTTCCCATCAAGGTCTGCATGGAAATGAACAGGCCGATATGGCAGCAAAAGAAGCAACTCGTCTTCCTATGCAGGATATGGCCATTGACACTTGGAATAGTAATATAGCCACTCACCTTAAAACAAAGTTAAATGATCTATGGTACTCCAACTGGCTTCAAACATCTATTAGGGAAATTAGAACTGCTTTCAGATTATCCTATCCAACTAAACATCTATCACGCAGGAATCAAGTTTTCATCAACCGACTACGTGTTGGACATACCAAGCTCACACATGGTTATTTATTAAAGAAGAAACCTCCTCCAGTTTGTAGCACTTGCAGTGAAACTCTTTCTGTGAAGCACGTCATCCAGGACTGTCCTCAATACAATCAGTTACGACAACTAAAAATCCCCAACGATATAGCAAGATCTCTTGGTAAACCTTCTTACTGCAATAGTGTCATAAAGTTTTTCAAGTTGACTGGATTGTTTGATAAAATTGCGTAATGTTTACTGGTGGGAGATGTAGCACACCACCTTAAGCTGAAAACCGTTGACAGCACATTGCCTTGCTACCCAACCTGTTCACAACAACGACCTGTCTTCAGTATCGAAACACAGCAGGATCCACATCCAATCACTGACCCGCTGATATAACTACTTGTCTCCGACTAAAATTTTAATCGGCTATGCAAAAATACAATTTTATACTTCAATAATATTAAAATCAATGTTATAAAACTGGTAAATTCTGTAAATAATGATTTTCATAATGTAGGTCTATGTTTAAATTTGTCAGATTGACAAAATTTATAACCAATTCTTCCCCCCCCCCCCCATAATTCCCATCGAAACACAGCGACACTCCGGCCCAAAGCGGCGAATCAGACACTTGCCTTGCCTCTGCAGCTGAACGTATTCGTTGCCCAAGACGGCGACAGCCGTGAATGAATTGGGCCGTGTCTTCCAATAGAGATTGATAGGCCGCCAGCGAAAACAGAAATGAAAAACGACTGGTCCAGATAACGTTATTGATGAAACAGGAGCCGCTGCACGTGATTTATACCAATGTAACGCGAATTAATGTCACAAAGTGCGGGCGCACAGGATCGATCTTGCTAAATTCGCTCCTCGAAATGGCTCGGAGGCGATACCGAAACATATCGCTGTTATATTTCACACAATGCCTTGAGTTCACGTGGGCGTGGAAATGCAGTGGACTGACACCGTGTTTAACCTACTGAATTGAGGTTCGACCCTCGGCATCTTGTAATAAATTTCGAATTAATGAATTTAAGAGGTTGAGACGTAGATGTCGTCTGTCATCTGCAACTCAAGAGAGTGGAATAAAATGTAGAGAGAACTGGTATAACAGTAGCACTGAGTGTGATCCACTTCATGTCGTGTGCTAACGACGACTATTGTTCACCCCTGCGGCACAGAAGTGAGCAAACCTTAACAAGGATGTTAGGCCTACCGTTCAGTTCGAAGTTTAAAATCTCCGTACTTACTACTTACTTACTGGCTATTAAGGAACCCGGAGGTTCATTGCCGCCCTCACATAAGCCCGCCATCGGTCCCTATCCTGAGCAAGATTAATCCAGTCTCTACCATCATATCCCACCTCCCTCAAATCCATTTTAACCCATTTGATCCCAAGACACTTTCAATGATTGGAATATAAATATTTCAGAATTGATATTAACCCATTTATGCCCAAATTATTTTTTATTAAAAATGTTGGTGTTTCTTATAACACTACTTATTGACACATAAGAAACAAAATAAGATGATTATTGGTCCTCTGAAATCATTTACGCCGTAAATAATGAATGTTCCCATTTGGGAACAGTGGGAATAAAGGGGTTAATATTATCCTCCCATCTACGTCTCGGCCTCCCCAAAGGTCTTTTCCTCTCTGGCCTTCCAACTAACACTCTATATGCATTTCTGGATTCGCCCATACGTGCTACATGCCCTGCCCATCTCAGACGTCTGGATTTAATGTTTCTAATTATGTCAGGTGAAGGATGCAATGCGTGCAGCTCTGCATTCTGTAACTTTTTCCATTCTCCTGTAACTTCATCCCTCTTAGCCCCAAATACTTTCCTAAGAACCTTATTCTCCAAAACCCTCAATCTCTGTTCCTCTCTCAAAGTGAGAGTCCAAGTTTCACAGCCATATAGAACAACCGGTAATATAACTGTTTTATAAATTCTAACGTTCAGATTTTTTGACAGCAGACTGGATGATAAAAGCTTGTCAACCGAATAATAACAGGCATTTCCCATATTTATTCTCCATTTAATTTCCTCCCGAGTGTATTTTATATTTGTTACTGTTGTTCCAAGATATTTGAATTTTTCCACCTTTTCGAAGGATAAATCTCCAACTTTTATAGTTTCATTTCGTGATCACGCGACATATTGTTAGGTTTCGTAACAATCTGTTTTTTTTTACGGTGATGGGGTGTTAGCCCTTCGCTTAAAATCTCCGTACTCCGTACTTAATAATAATAATAATAATAATAATAATAATAATAATAATAATAATAATACCAATAATAATAATAATAATAATAATAATAATAATAATAATAATAATAATAATAATAATAATAGTAATAATAATATAGTCAATAACAGGCTACCACAATAGATATAATATATCTAGGTATATTGCTGTATTAAACTAAAAACAAAAATTACAATGATATTCATTTACTAATAGTTTTCTGCCCAAGGGCAGGTCTTTGACTGCAAACTCTGCATTTTCCGATCTTTCCTCTTGGTCTCCGCATACGATCCATGTCTCTTAATATCCTCATCTGATACCTTCTTATCCCCGAACTCTTCTCCCGTTCACCATTCCTTACAGTGCATCCTTCAGTAGGCAGTTTCTTCTCAACCAGTAATCCATCCAATTCCTTTTTCTTTTCCTGATCAGTTTCAGCATCATTCTTTCTTCATCCACTTTTTCCAACACAGCTTCATTTCTTATTCTGTCGGTCCATTTCACACACTTCATTCTTCTCCATATCTACATTTCAAATGCTTCTAGTCGTTTCACTTCACTTCTTCGTAATGTCCATGTTTGTGCCCCACACAATGCCACACTTCACACAAAGCACTTCACTAGTCTCTTCCTTAGTTCTTTTTCTAGAGGCCCACAGAAGATGCTCTTTTTTCTATTAAAAGCTTCCTTGGTCATTGCTATCCTCCTTTTGACTTCCTGGCAGCAGCTCATGTTACTGCTTATAGTACACCCCAAGTATTTGAAGCTGTCCACTTACTGTACAGTGATAATAATGACAAAATTGATAGAAGTAGACATATAGAATTAAACCTGTACATGAATTTGATGCAATTTAAAATATAATATTAGTAGATGCAAAAATAATGATAATAATAATAATGAAAAATTACAGACTAATAATAATATGAAAGGTAAATATTTAGGCTACACGTTTAAAGACGTAAATTGTTATATTTAAGCGCCAAGTCTATACGTCATTGAATAGGTCGAATTCACAGTCGTGCATGTTGACATTTCTTATGTATCTGTAGTCTGGAAAAAGAGTTTGAGAGCTCTCGCACCTTTCGTAGGAATAAGATCAGATAATCGAGTTCATTGCGTCCTGCATGTAATCTTCTACATTTAAAGTGATCTCTTGGCTATACCCGGAGTCACTGGGCAGAAATCTATATGAATATATGGATATGAAGTTTCTTGGGATACTTTATAATTCAGCCTAATCAGTAGTTGTAACAGAACTGCAGATGCATATTGGAGTTTCGATCTCAGTGTTTTTTAGTAGAGTATTACGGCCTAGAAGAGAATCAGGCATAGAGAAAGAGTAAGTCATTGACCGTATTATTCCCAACATTCTGATTGTATGATTATTATGTATGTAATCTACACGATATGGTTAAAATGTAGTTTACTGTCAGCCAATACTCCAACGTGTATAACACAATCTGTTGTGTTAATTTGAAGAGTAAGTGATAGTTGAAATTGAGACAATAAGTTTTCCTCGAAAAGGTTACGAGTCTAGGCCAGGCGGTTTCGATCCCGTGGACGTAAGGTTAATGGTACATTTACTGTAGCATACTAGAGTGTTTCTCTCTTAAATAGTTTTCAAACCAGTTTACGTAACTTACAGAAAGATATATTCTTTCTATGTTATGAAGCAAGATATTATATTAAAATGCATCGAAATATATTGGTAACACAGTGAGTCTTTCTGTGCACAGGATATATTGTTGTGTGGGTATGTGTTACATTCAATTAACCATCAGATGCAGTGCTTCATTGATGTGGGAGTATTTACACCGGAGATGAGTTGTTGTTGCAGCTTGTTGTTGTTTTATTACGTCATTAATCAGCAAATTGGATGTATTTGGTTGATAAATGACGTGGGTCCGCCACATCAACATGCTGCCATGAAATATGACGGAGGCAACCTGGAGAAGCAGCTCGAACAAAGAAACTCGGCGGGGCGTCCCGAGCGATATCTCGCATAATGGAATTGTTCGATACGATAAATGACGAAGATCGATTGCTGGCCTATCGTCCCCTCGGGGGCGTTGTGACATGGACCGCTCTATCCGGAGGGCTGCGGTCACCACGATTCAGTTATTAATGATGGAGCCGAGTGGACGCACACCTTGGTAATGGAGTAATCAAACAAACCTGTTAAGAAAGGTGACCATATCGTCCTCAACGACGACAACGTACGACGAGCGACTAGCCACATGAGAAGCAACACAACAAACACAACAAGCAATACGACAAACAAAACAAGCAATCCGCCAAACACAACAAGCAATACGACAAACACAACAAGCAATACGACAACCACAACAAGCAATACGACAAACATAACAATACGACAAACACAACAAGCGATACGTCAAACACAACAAGCAATACGACAAACACAACAAGCGATACGACAAACACAACAAGCGATACGACAAACACAACAAGCGATACGACAACCACAACAAGCAATACGACAACCACAACAAGCAATACGACAAACACAACAAGCAATACGACAACCACAACAAGCAATACGACAAACACAACAAGCGATACGTCAAACACAACAAGCGATACGTCAAACACAACAAGCGATACGACAAACACAACAAGTGATACGTCAAACACAACAAGCAATGCAATACGACAAACACAACAAGCAATACGTCAGACACAACAAGCAATACGACAAACACAACAAGCAATACGACAAACACAACAAGCGATACGACAAACACAACAAGCGATACGTCAAACACAACAAGCAATACGACAAACACAACAAGCAATACGACAACCACAACAAGCAATACGACAAACACAACAAGCAATACGTCAAACACAACAAGCAATACGACAAACACAACAAACAATACGTCAAACACAAGCAAAACGACAAACACAACAAGCAATACGACAAACACAACAAGCAATACGACAAACACAACAAGCAATGCGACAAACACAACAAGCAATACGACAAACACAACAAGCAATACGACAACCACAACAAGCAATACGGCAACACAACAAGCAATACGACAACCACAACAAGCAATACGACAACCACAACAAGCGATACGACAAACACAACAAGCGATACGTCAAACACAACAAGCGATACGACAAACACAACAAGCAATACGACAAACACAACAAGCAATACGACAAACACAACAAGCAATGCAATACGACAAACACAACAAGCAATACGTCAGACACAACAAGCAATACGTCAGACACAACAAGCAATACGACAAACACAACAAGCAATACGTCAGACACAACAAGCAATACGACAAACACAACAAGCAATACGTCAGACACAACAAGCAATACGACAAACACAACAAGCAATACGTCAGACACAACAAGCAATACGACAAACACAACAAGCAATACGACAAACACAACAAGCAATACGTCAGACACAACAAGCAATACGACAAACACAACAAGCAATACGTCAGACACAACAAGCAATACGACAAACACAACAAGCAATACGTCAGACACAACAAGCAATACGACAAACACAACAAGCAATACGTCAGACACAACAAGCAATACGACAAACACAACAAGCAATACGTCAGACACAACAAGCAATACGTCAGACACAACAAGCAATACGACAAACACAACAAGCAATACGTCAGACACAACAAGCAATACGTCAGACACAACAAGCAATACGACAAACACAACAAGCAATACGACAAACACAACAAGCAATACGACAAACACAACAAGCAATGCAATACGACAAACACAACAAGCAATACGTCAGATACAACAAGCAATACGTCAGACACAACAAGCAATACGTCAAACACAACAAGCGATACGACAAACACAACAAGCAATACGACAAACACAACAAGCAATACGACAAACACAACAAGCAATGCAATAGGACAAACACAACAAGCAATACGACAAACACAACAAGCAATACGTCAGACACAACAAGCAATACGTCAGACACAACAAGCAATACGACAAACACAACAAACAACGTGACAAACACAAAAAGCAAACTAGCAGCACAGCAAGCAACAGCTTGCGGTTTGTCGTGCTGGACAAAGTTTAGGTTACTCACCCATCCTTTTCTCGGCCTTCCAACATGGCGCTTTCCTCTTGTTGGTCGTGGGATGGAATGCGGCTCCATTCTCGATTGATGTCAGCACTACATTTATCATGTTGTGTGCAATGACAGTTGGTTGAAGAATGTGAAACAAATCTGACACAAATGTTGTGACACCGACAGAACGCATAGGCTGACTGAAGAGAGAATATCTTTGCTAACGACATCAAACACATACACAGATTTGATTACCTCATCAAGGAGTTTCTCTAATAATCCAGCGAAAAGGTTGTACAGCTGTTTAGCCATTTTTTTTCTTAAGGCCTGCCTCGGAACCTCGCAGAGTAAGGGTGATTGGGAGTCTAGTGGAATGATGAAATGGTAAGGAGAAACAGGAGACTCCCAAGGGAAATCCCTTGCGCCCGGTTTGTCCATCACAAATTCCTTTCTGAGTCAGGGCAGGGATCGAACCCGGGCCGCCAGGGTAAAGATTTAGGGTTGCCTCGTCTTTCGGTGATAGACGTGTTATTTTCTAATTCAAACCTACTCTAACTTTTTAAGAAACCATTTCTTTCCACATATGATTTTGGCGTGACATTCTTTCAAATAAATTTAGATAGCTGGAAAATGTAAAATTTGCACTTTCTGGTCTCCTAGATGCTATCAATCCTGAGTCAGAATGGGATATTTATGGCTCAGCAATGCACGGAGTCGTTATCTCTGATATATGAAGGACTAGTGACTTTATTCTCTTTGACCTTTCCAGAGCACACCCGGTTCCTGCACGTCAGTTCACGTCAACAGGTGAAAGTCCTGCAGGTCAGCGAACTTGGTTTGATTTACTGCTCCGACCTGCAGTCGGTAAGTACAACGCTAACAGTTCCTTCCGCATGTTGTCTCTTGTGCCACTTATTCCGCTGGTTGCTCATTTTCGAAATATCGTTGCCAACAAACTATGACATTGCCCACTTGGAATCTTATCTCTCAGACACTCGCCGTTATTATTACTAAGAATGGCAAAAACAGGAATTAAAATGACATGCTTAGAACTTATTAAAGGTACGTTATGTTTTATTAAGTTACGATAGCAAATGTTAGAATTTCGGTTAGGTTGGGTTAGAGATAAAGTTAGAACATCTGTTAGATTATGTTAGGTTAAGGGTATATGTACGTGAACGACCACAAATATCAGAAAATGCAGGCTCTAAATTTCTAAAATTTTATAAGAAAATGAACTCACAATTGGACAAAAATTACAAGGTACCACAACAAGACTTATTAGAACTTAAATATCTGATAAAAGTATAAAAAAGGTTACCAATAATATTTTTCAAACCAGTTTTATCAACAGTAATCTCACTAGACGTTTTGATTTATCTGGAGAAAATCAAAACTCGAGTGGGATTTAATTGACTATTACACGATTAGAAGAAAGTATATAAAGATTAGAAGTAACGAAGTACTCCAATACAATAAAATACATATTAATTGACTTACGAAAATACAACTGTCTTCAAATGTATTATTATACCATCTCAACATTACAAATATTACGCTAGATGCATGTTAGATGGCAGTAGTGAGCAATGCCTTCTCGTCGAGAAGTTCTCCATCTATACACGATAGCAATGTTACTAGTCAAGAAGGCTTTGTTGATTCAGTTTCATTTTTATTATTAAAACAGTTGCATTCCACTTCAATTATCCGAATCCCAGTAATCAACGTCACTTGACAGATGATTTTCAATAAATCTTAATATTAAACAATCTCTGATACGTGACTATCCATAATATCATATAGCAGAAGCTATAACATAACCTAACTAATATACTGTAGACAAGTGTTAGAAACGTTTTAATTAACGAAGATGACATAAAAAATAAACATGAATAATTTTAAAAGGAATAATTATTGAATGTACAATTTTCAAATTTGAATGTGTTTAGTGGTTCAATTGATGTTATATTGGACGTGTGCATAATAGAAGTGGAACTCGTTGATTTAGGCCTACATGGTGCATTCAACTTATTCAGGATTTCCGAATGGTGCTCTTCATTTATTTGTAAATCGGATTTCAGAAGATGCATAGGTATGATCAGTGATTTTTATTAATTCTTGTTCTTGAATGCCAATGCGAGTCATATTTGAAACTGCTGTGCATCGACTGGAGTGGTTTGTAATTTTCTGTTTTTGACGTCCAGACCAGTGCAGTTTGAAATGTTGGCAAACAAAGTAACAAATGCTTGGGTAGTGATAAAAATAAACAAATGCTAGGGACGCGATAAAATTAAACAAATGCTAGGGACGCGATAAAATTAAACAAATGCTAGGGACGCGATAAAATTAAACAAATGCTAGGGACGCGATAAAATTAAACAAATGCTAGGGACGCGATAAAATTAAACAAATGCTAGGGACGCGATAAAATTAAACAAATGCTAGGGACGCGATAAAATTGTGCGATAAGCAGCCATGATTGGTTGAAATACGTCCTTTCGTACCGTTTTATTGGTCAAAAGTAGTATGACGTAGTAAGAGTGTAATAGTCAGAGTAAAAAAGAAACAAAAAACAAACAATTCTGCAGTTACATCATTTGGTAACCATGACATTGTTATGGTCCCTCTGACATCTTTGATATTTTTCCTGCATGTAATAAACACTTATTCCTGAAAAGTAGACTACTCTCAGACATGTAGAGTTGCTTATTTTAATACAATTAATTTTTTATTTTTACTAGGCCTATATAAAATATATTAAAATTTACATAATATTTTGTGACCTAATTTTTCTATTTTCAAAGAAATGGGCATTATCGTAGTCTACCTTTTGCATAAATGCATGTTAAATCAGTGAACAAAATTTCAGAATTCTATCTCTAATGGTTGTGGAGTTACAAAATAATATGTGTGCAAATTTTCAAGTTTTGAAAAATTTAATTTCATGTAAAAAGTGAATTCTTAAAAATATTATTAGTAACCTTTTTAATACTTTTATCAGATATTTAAATTCTAATAAGTCTTGTTGTGATACCTTGTAATTTTTGTCCAATTGTGAGTTCATTTACTTATAAAATTTTAGAAATTTAGATCCTGCATTTTCTGATAATATTTGTGGTCGTTCACGTACATATACCTTTAAAGATAAAATTGAGAATTTCCGTCAGTGAATGACCTGCCTCGGGTTACTGAAGGTGTTCTATTATTTAAATGTTGATTGCATTAGAAAAAGTTTAGTTCTTCTCTTCAAACGAGGATTTGAAAGTCTGTGGCCTGACATAGAAATTAAACTAGAATTATTCCGTAACAATCTTTATTCTCAACATAATCCCCCCTGAGATTCACACACAGAGCTGCAATGCTGCTGTACCCTCCTTGTGCACAGATTCCTCCAGATCTGCAAAAGAAGCTGCTGCGATAATCTCTTCATTTGACGGAAATTTCTTCCCAGCCAAGGGAGTTTTGAGCTTTGGGAAAAGAAAAAAGTCTGAGGGTGCGGGATCTGGTGAGTAGGAGGGGTGCGGAAACTATTCCAACCGTAGTTCGTGTATTATACAAATCTGACTTTCGAGCATAGCTCCCTGTGAAGCTGAATTGAATAATTTCAAAGGAAAAATTGATTGGGGGCCGAGTATGGAACCCGGGATCTTTGTCTGAGGACATCAATGCCCTACCGACTGAGCTACTCAGGGACTCTACCAGGTCCAGGCTCTATTATCTATATATATAATTTGAATTGGTAATGGAAATTACGGGAAAACGGCTGAACGGATTTTTTATAAATGACCCCTCATTTTGAAGCTTGGAACCCAAAGTTTTTCAGAA